>JAKSZT010053786.1:1787393-1853399 GCA_026826555.1 Tolypeutes matacus | reverse complement strand
GCCGAGGGCGGGCGCCGGCGGCCGGGGCCGGGGCCGGCGGGGCCGGGCGGCCGGCGGGAGAGCAGCGTCCAGCGGCGGCTGGAGAGCAACGAGCGCGAGCGGCAGCGCATGCACAAGCTCAACAACGCGTTCC
Organism: Tolypeutes matacus; assembly: GCA_026826555.1. Classification (NCBI taxonomy): domain Eukaryota; kingdom Metazoa; phylum Chordata; class Mammalia; order Cingulata; family Chlamyphoridae; genus Tolypeutes; species Tolypeutes matacus. Next base: position 1,853,266 of record JAKSZT010053786.1, on the reverse strand, counting down.
AGGCGCTGCGCGAGGCCATCCCGCACGTGCGCGCCGACAAGAAGCTCTCCAAGATCGAGACGCTCACGCTGGCCAAGAACTACATCAAATCGCTGACCGCCACCATCCTGGCCATGTCCAGCGGCCGCCTGCCGGGCCTGGAGGGCCCGGGCCCCAAGCTCTACCAGCACTACCAGCAGCAGGCGGCCGGCGGAGCGCTGGGGGTGGCCGAGGCGCAGCCCGAGGGCCACCTGCACAGGTACTCCACACAGATCCACTCCTTCCGCGAGGGCACCTAGGCTGCTGTTGGCTCCTCCCGGCCCCTCCGGCCCCTGCCCGGGACTGCTGGCCACTGTCCCGGCGCCGCCGTGGCCCTCCGTGGCACCGTGAACACACAGCCATCTCCCTGGAGGTTTTCCCGGTGGCCCTGGGGTCCCACAAGTGGCCCTGGCAGCATGCGGTCCACACCTCCGGCAGAGCGCAGGCGTCGAGGGGCCTCCCTTTCCTTTATAACTCAGTTCTCTTTACTGTCTGCTCCCTTCTCGGAGATTCTGGGAAAAGGGTTACTTGCGTAAGTTTCCCCAGCTACTGAGGCCAAGGCCCTCTTTCCACCTGCATTGTAGGACTGGATGGGTCTGCAGTCTCCAAGGGGCAAACTGAGGCTCCAAGCAACCTGGTATAGCCCCAGGCCACGAAGGAGTGTGGCAGAGCCTGAGCCCAGCAGCTGTCAGCGAGAAACCCTGGTTAGATTACCTCAAGCTCACTCTAAAGGGGACTGGCTGGGAGAGGGGCTGGCCTCTTCCTCTCGCCCCCAAACTTCGGCCAGCCACAGGTGGAGCGCGGCTCCTGCAGAGGCGCGGGTCCAGACCCCGGCGACCCTGGTGTGGCCTGGGGGTCCATGGCCTGGTGCTGAGGGGCACGGCAGAGATGGGGTGTGCGTGTCAGGGGAGAGAAGGCTACAAGGCCTCCCGCAGGCCCCACCCCAGCGTGCGAGCCGGTGTCCTATTTGTCACTGATGTGGGGTCTCTGTAATTGGCAGAGGGTGGTGTGAGGATTTTTGGGTGCTATTGAATCCCTGTTAAAGGTCCCCATGAGGCTTTATGTGAACCTGGAACCCGAGGGTAGCAGGAGGCTCCCTCCCCTGCCCGGGCACTCCTGGGCGGCAGGGACTGGGCAGCTTGGCAGGTGTCCTCTGCCTCGGGCCAAGCTTCCTTCTGCTGGGGCGGCCCAGCCCCGCGGGTTCGGCCAGCCTTGGCGCCTCTCCTCTCCGTCCCTGCTGGCCCCTCTCCCACTGCCCAGCATGTCAACAAGGCATCGTGGGCCTGGCACCTGGGGTCCGAGTCCCTGTCCCTGTGGCTGGAGACTCCCGTGGGCCACCTCCCCTGCCCGGGCACAGGACGCCCCATGTGCTGATGGCCTGGCGCCAGCCACAGCCCCACGCTCGGGGCAGTCAGGGCAGCTGCGTGTTCCTCGCTCTCCTCCCCAAGCCCCAACTCCAGGCTCTCCGGGGAAGTTGGGCTCCTGGTCGGCCTCACCACCCCTACTGTCCTTCATCACTGGTCAGTGGGCGCCCCGAGACCCCCAGCCCACCCCACAAGTGACCTCATTGGGTGGTCAGTGGTCAGCGTGACGCACTGGTGTGAGCGGAGACTGGTCACAGCTCCCAGCTCAGGACACACTGAGGCCACCCCGAGCCCACGCGTCCCCCCTTGCCCCGGGCAAGCCGAGGGGGTGCAAAACCCACGAATCTGGTCGCGGCTGAGCCCACGTGCAGTCCCTTCCCAAATGCACAGAATGGATCTGCCCCAGTGCCCAAGAGGGTGCCCAGACCAGGCCCACCTTCCTGCCGCCCTGGGGGTGGGGGGTCACTGCACCCCCCATTCTGCTCCCCCCACCCCCACCCCGGCTAGGATGGCATCACAAAGGTTCTCTAAAGGTCCCAGGCCTGCTTTGGGGTATTCAGTGCTGGGGGGAAGTGTCGTGGGACAGGGCTAGCTACGGGCTGGCCAGGCCCTGCTCGTCCCGCCCCCTCGCCCTCTGCCCTGGACCCTGAGCCCTAGGCTGGAATCTTCCGTGTGCTGGGGGGGCTGTATCTCCTGAAGTCCTGTGCCGGGGGGCCAGGGGCCAGGGGCCCGGGGCTGCCGCCCACCAGTGCAGACCCGGCACCTGGGAGGGGAGAGGAGATGCCGTCCACAGAGAGCTCAGGGCTGTGGCTTTTTTGTTTGGGAAAAGGGAACACGAAGCAAATGGCCAGTGCCCCTGCTGTAACTGTGGTGAGAATGTTTCTTAAATGACCTGGATTTGCCTTTATTTTTCCTAACAGTCCCTTTAAAGTATAATGATACTGACAACACTGTGTCAAAAAAACAACAAAATAAACGACTTCACAGCACTTGCTGCTTGTAGCCCACAGGCAGGCAGGGACGCTTTAATCATCCCATTTCAATAAAAAGTAGGGCATTCACACTGGGGCCTAAGTTTTATTGGGTGAAAGGATCTGAGAGCTTCTGTGAGGCTGAGCAGGTAAAACAGTCACTCAGCAGGACGCCCGCACTCAGCAGGACGCGGCCACCCCTGGGGTAAGGGCGGGAGGCCCTCTTGGCCTCTGTGGGTGGGATTCCCACTGGGTGCGCAGAGCTGCCTGGAGGACCCCGCCGTCCGCTCGCTGGGCACCGCCAGTCCCTTCACACGGTTCCCCTCGGTCCTCGCCGGACGATGCGACCACCCAGGGGCCCACGCGCTGCGGAGCTGCCGCCTTGGGAGACCCTTCTCGGGGGTGGCTGGTGGGCGACCAGGTGCGGTTCAGCAGACAAGCGGCCCTGCCTGACAACTAAGCCGGGGGTCCAGGCACAGCACTCACGAGTTGGCTTCTTTGGTCTCCAAACAAGTAGAAACCTCAGGCCTTGCGGCTCCTGGGCTAGGGGTCTAGTTGTGAGAAGCCAACGGGGACTTCGCCGACGGGCATCGGGGAGATGATGCGGAGCGGCCGAGGGGAGGCCGGGCTGGGGGGTTCCTGCCACCTGCACCCCCGACCCCTGCCAAGCCCCCCCACCCTCTGCAACACGATCACACATGAAAGGAATATGCTCAGGTCTCCCAGACCTGGGGGAAAAGGGCGTTGGAGGGTCCACAACGGGGGATTCGGCAAAGGCCGCTTTCTCCTAGCCTCGGGCAGGGACCCGTACAGTCCCTGGGGAGCAAACCCCACTCCTGAGTTTATTCCCATCTGCCAACTCCTCTCTTAAATTTTAAAATCCAACCCTTTTTTGCAAGTCCTGCTCTGAGAAAACAGTACAGCACACGACAAACATGGCTCTGAGGCCCGTAGCCATTTTGGGGGGATCACTGAGTAGGCAGGGGTGCCTGGCTCAGGACAGCGCCTTCCTGGGGTCTGTGTCTCCCAGGGAGTGTTCTCAGAAGTTTTCAGATTCCCATCCAGGAAAGGTGGGAGGCGCAGGAGGAGGAGGAAAAGGAGGACGAGGAGGAGGGAGGGAGGGAGGGCTGGGGGGCCCCCAGCATGGCAGCTTCACATTTCTGGGTGCACTGGCAGTAGCTCTTGGTCCTTCAGGTGTCTCAGTGCGTGGAGCAGCCTCAGCAGCGGATGGGGCCCCTGGGAGCCTCTTGGGGGACGCTGACCCCCTGCACGGGCCCGCTGGAGGGGCCCTGCTCACTGCCTATCTCCTGCGACCCTCGCCAGGGGTCCCTGATGGCGTTGGCCCGGACACAGATGTGATCCCAGCCTCCCTGGAGGAGAGTCAGGGCGCAGCCAGTGAGGCTGGGGGCCCCAGATGACCAGTCTCCCTGGCTACTTCAGGCACCCCCCAGCGCCCAGCTGGGCATCCCAGCCCTGGGGCCCGATGCTACCCATGTCCTCGCACTGCCGCAGACCATGCACCCCCAAATCAGGCCACGCACCACCGGGCCAGGCCGTGCACCCCAGACCAGGATGTGCACCCAGACCCAGGGTGCACAGGCCACCGAGCTCACCCCGATGCCATAGTCCCAGCCCTGCCCCTTGGGCTCGTGGGGCTGCACGCCAGTGCGGTGGCACACCGTCCCCCGGCTCAGGCCGCGGCTCCCCTGCACTTTGTCGGCGATGACCCACACCTGAAACGCAGAGCCCTGAGCCTCCGCTCCCAGCGCGGCCCCCAAGGCTGGGGCAGGGCAGGGCAGGCCCCAGGGAACCTCAAGCGCCCCCGCCTGGCCCCCCGGGCACCCAGACCTGGTCCAGGGGTCCCACAGACACTCTGCGCACATTGTTGGACACGTGGTCCCAGCAGGAGCCCTGGGGGTAGCTGGGCGTGATCCCCTGGCGGTACCACAGGTTCCCTGGGGAGAGAAGCAGGCGCGTAGGCCGGGGCAGCCTCAACAGCAGAGACGGGAGCCCCTGGGGGGCTTCCTCAGGCCCCCTCCCAGGGCCGGGGGTGGGGTGCACCATCCTGGCCCTGCCCCAAGCTGTCACACCACTCCGGGTTCACCCTTGCCCCAAACGCCACCTTCCCGCTGCCCGGCCAGGAGGGTCCCGCCTGGGCAGGCCACTCGGGGGGACCAAGGCCTTCCCCGGAACCATGAATCACCACGGAAAACCACTTGCCGTTTTTGTCCAGGGCGTACACCGATGTCTGCCCGACGGACACCTGCTTTAGCTTCTGCTTGGGAGGAGACGGGACGTGGTACCAGCAGTCACCTGCAGCCAGAGGGGCGACTTCCGTGTGTGACCGCGGGCCGTGAACAGGTGGAAGGGCAGTCAGGACCCCTGCCCCCTGCCTGTTCCTGCCCGCTGGTCCCGTCCCTGCACCAGGGTCCTCCGGAGGCCTGGGCAGGGCCCAGATGGTGAGGCCGGGGGACCCCGGGCAGACGCCTACGTGCAGGGGCCCCATCCACGTGCCCCCAACTGGTGTGCAGGGCGGCCATGTCCAGCTGCCTGTCCGTCCGTCCATCCTTGAGAGCCTACCCTGTGCTAACTCTAGGCCTGCCCTTCCCACGGACAGACACGAGGACAATCCACCACTGAGGAGACGGGAGTGAGGGTCAGTGGGAGGGTGGGCAAGGGGGCCTGACCCCCGATGGGCCGCGGGGATGGTTGTGAGGGGGTAAGGAGGCTGTCCCCACTCCCTGCCAGCTGCCCGCTCCCCGCAGGCAGATGCCAGCACTTGAGTTGAACTGAAAACCAGGAACCACTTCCTGGAAACAGCCCAGGGCACTCCCACAAAAGCAGTGGGAGCCGCTGGCCCAGCCTCGGGGGCTCACTCACCGGCTGGCTGGGAGGGGGACACCGCGCCCCGGTAGAAGGCCGAGCCGTCCCTGGCCACAGCCCACACCTGGTAACAGGCACCGATGGAGACAGAGGCAAAGGGCTGGTCCGTGCCCACGTGCAGCCAGGACGTGCCCTGGGGGACAGCAGGGTGGTCTGCGGGCTGCAGCCGGGCCCGGGCCCACAAGGCCTGCAGGGCTGGGTCCACACTGCCCCACTGCGGGCAGCTCAGCCCTGGCAGGGCCAGACGGCCAACACCCGTGGCCCAAGGGCAGTGCGGGACGTGGGGCCCGAGCGTCTCCCCCAGGCCCCCACGGGCAACGATGGGAGAGGGGGCGGCGGCCCTGGACAGCACTGCCCCCCACCTGGGGAGCCGAGCACTCAGGACCCCCTGCCCACAGAGCCGGGACCCAGCCGGGCCACCGAAGTGTCCACGGGTCAGGGCCCTGCCCAGGGCCTCCAGCGAGGCCAGAGCCCGGGTTCCAGGCAGCATAGGCCGCCACCCCAGAGGCCAGAGCAGTCAGGGCCAGAAGGTGGCCGAGGCGAAGACGGAGGCGCTCACCGCAGGGTTGACCTCAGACACGCCCAGGCGGCACAGCACATCCCCCTTGTCGCTGACAGCCCAGAGGGCGACACTGTGCCCGCCGCTGGCGGCCTCGGGGCTCTCCGGGATGATGGACACGTCGCCAAGAGCGATGGGGGCCACCTCCAGCCAGGGCCCGCTTGTCACCAGCTTGCACTTTCTGTCCAGAGGAAAGAGCGCATGTGGCAAGGGCCCCAACGTCAGCGCGAGCCGCCAGGGTGTCTCCCTGCTCGTGGGGGCCCTGGGAGCAGTTGCTGCGGGAACAGGGCCTCTCTCCCAGGTCTGCCCCGCTCCCCTCAGCCTTGCTTGGGCGGGGGTCCAGGGGCAACTGGATGGGGGGAGGGAAGAAGAGGACGCAGGGTCCCAGCTAGGTGAGGCCGCCGGGCAGGCCTGAGAGGGGCCCTTGGGTCATCGGCTGCCGCCAGGCCTCCCTTCCTGTCCTGTCCTGCTCACAGGCGCATCCTGCCAGTGACATTTCTCTTATTTGTCCTTGAAAACAAAGTCTTGGAAATAAGAGCAAGCCGGGTGCCCGCGGGCATTTCCTGGGCTGACATTTACTCTCCCTCCTGGATGGGCGGCCCCCGGTGTTACCTGGCCCAGCACCTTCTCCTGACAAAATCCTTCATGGTTTTGTATCCGTGGAAAGAGCTGTGAGGGGGAGAAGGTGAAATCAAGACCCCCGCCCCGCAGTTTCTGCAAAGCAACACTGCCCACTCGCATTCTTTCCTGCTTGGCCACCAGGGCGCCATGCAGGTCTGCGGTGTCAGCCCTGAAGGGGCTCAAAGGGCAGGACACGCCCAGCGCCCACGGCGAGGGGCTGTGCCCCGACTGTCTGCCAGAGGAACAGGGCTGGGAGGGGGCTGGCGACACTCCAGGGAGAGCCCAACACCCTGGGGCCTGCCTTGTCCCACCAGCCTCAGGTCACCCCCCCACCCAGCCCCACCCTGCCCGCCACCCAGGGCCTGGCCCAGACCTGGCTGCAGACCCAGGGAAAGCACCCGGAGGCCACCTCCCTTCCTGAGAGCCCCCAGCCTGCTGTTCAGGGATCCCGACGTCCAGCCATGCCAAACCTTGGGCCTGGCGCAGCAGGGATGTCCCCACTGAGGACAGGTGTGCAGTGGGGTCACCTGGGCCCAGGCAAGCTCAGGTGCTGATGCCTCCCATACCCTGTGGGTCATGGAGGAAGGGCGCAGCGGCCTCAGACCTGCCCAGACCTGTGGGAGCCCCAGCCACCCAGGGTAGGTGCCACCCAAGGCAGGTGCCGAGGACAGGTGGTCAGGGCTGTGCGAGGCGGCAAGGCCGCTCGCCCCAGGGAGGCGAGGACCACCGCGCGGGCAGCAGCAGGGAGGAGAGGCACTTACGCAGGGAAGTCACTGGCATACTGCCACCCCTCCTGGTCGGTGCCCCCGGGGATGCTGAAATCCACGTACCAGTCAGATACCTGGGAGAGGGGGCGAGTCAGTGCCGTGGCCTCCCAGACACCCATGTTGGAAATGTAAGCCCCTCCCTGAGACCCGCCTCTTCCCCCTCCCCTCCCTTAAACTCACGCCCCTCCCCACCCCCCCACCCCCCCAGTGCTCACCCAGGCCCACTGCAGGGAGGGCGGCCTGGCGCTGGCCTTGGTGCACTCCTGCAGCCCGGAGGCGTCGCTCCACATGTACCGGTCCGTGGGCAGACCCCTGCGGACAGGGCAGGCAGGCCGGTGACAGGGAGCCAGGCACAGCCCTGCCCACCACATGCCCCCTGCTGACAGCGCTGACCCATCCCTGGGGGTCCCCTGGGGAAGGAGCCTATGCTCAGATCCCAGAACAAGCCCACTCAGCTCTGGGACGAGGACCTGGGGGTCTCCCAAGGGCTGAGGGACAAACAGAACCCCCGGGGCAGGGGACACTGCTGCAATGGCCCCCAAGCGCCCGGGTGCCCAGGCCTGACCATGGCCAGGCATCTACACGAGGGCTGGACACAGTGCACTGGGAGCCCACCCCTCCCGCATGGCACATGTAGCACCCGGAGGCGGGTGGATCCAGGATGGGGGGAGGGCAGGTGCCGCGGGCTCTGCTTGGCCGTCACCAGCTTGGCTTTGCCACCTCCAGCAGGGACTTCAGTTTGCCCTCCCTGGGTGAACTCGGGGCCCAGGGCTGCCCTGTGCCGTGCTGTGAGGCCAGGAGGGGAGATGGGCACGTGTGAACACCTGGGCGGGTTTCAGGAGATACTCTGGCGCTTAAGGAAGCTCAAATCCTCCAACTTCCTGGGGTAGACACGAGTGTTTCCGCCTATCCTTTAAACAGTTCTCAGGACAGCGGACAGCTGCAAGCCAGCTGAGCTCCCTGGTCCAGCTCCTGGCTCTTCACCCACACGCACATGTGCCCGGGAGAAGGGGCAGAAGGGAAGGAGCCACAGGTAACCGTGGTTACTAGCTCTGGTGGGGTGAGAGACGTGATTTATTTTGTTTTTCGGATCATTTGGTGTTTCTTTATTTCGCCAATTTTGAAAAAACGAAAAAGGAAATCAACTGCATTTCTGTATCCAGCCCCAAAACAGTTAAGAAATGAAATTAAAAGTTTTATGGTACCATCCGCAGTAGTATAAAAAAATATGAAATACCATCTAGTAAGAGATGTCAAGACTCAGAGACAGACGATTAGAAAACATAGTTAAATTAAATAAGACCTAAATAAACGTCCACATTTGGAGACTTCCTATTTTAACACGTCTATTTCACCCAAATTGGAGCTGCAGCTCTACTGCCATCCCCATCAGGCCAAGCTTCTGAGGGCTGTGACAAGCTGCCTCTGAAATCGATCTAGAAATGCTAAGTTCTGGGAATGGCTAAGACAACGTTGGAAACGTGAGGATTTTTAACCCCAGACCTCAAAGTGTCCTACGATGGGGCAGTCACTGAAAGAGCCTGATGTTAGTTTAAGGATATGCCACAGCTCGATGGAGCGCAGCTGGGGGGCAGACCTGGCTGCACGGACCCTCGACTTCAGACGCAGGAAGCCTGGGTGTTGGAGCAAGAGAACGGCCTTCAAAAACCGGCTCCGGGTCGCTGGGTATTCAGAAACAAAAAACAACTTGGCCTCTGCCTCACGCAACAAACCAAACAGTTCCAGGGAGATTCTAGACCTGAGTGAGGAGTGACCCGTGGGCCAATCACTCTCTGCCTTTGTGGTAGAGCCCACAAGCTAAGGAAGGTTTCTACATTTTCAAATGTCTAGAAAGAATCAAAAGAAGAATGTTTCATGACATGTGAAAATTATATGAAATACCAATTTCAGGGTCCGTTAGTGAAGTCTGAATGGAATGCAGTCTCGCCCACTTGTATTGTCTATGGCTGAGAAAAAGGATGCTATTTCAGAATATAGAATATATTAATTACCTCAGGTTAACGAAAGAGCTCTTAAAAGGATTTTTTTTTTTTTTTGAAGAACCAGGGCCGGGGATTGAACCCAGGACCTCATATGCAGAAAGCTGGTGCTGAGCCACATCAGCTTCCCTGAGTTAGTTTTTTTCGTTCGTTTTGCTTGTTTTGTGTTTTTGTTTTTTCGGGAGGCTCTGGGAACCAAACCTGAGACCTCCCATGTGGGAGGCAGGTGCTCAACGGCTTGAGCCACATCCGCTCCCTTAAAAGGATTTTTAAAAGTGCCCTAACTCGATTTAAAACAAAGACTCGATCAGCTCAACTATCTTCCAGTCAAGGGTGAGAAGAGGCCTGCTCGGAGCCGGAGGCGTCTCCCCACAGGAGACCAGGAAAGGGCTCATCTCCTGACAGCGCAGAGTGGGTGGAATCCAGGAAACGCACTCAGGCCACGACAAGACGGCACAAGGACGTGAGCAAGCAGTGGGCAAAGGAGGATCCCCTGGCTTGGCCTCCTCCGTCATCAGGGAAATGGAAGCGAAAACCGCAGCGAGACAGCACCCCGGGCCCCAAGGAGAAAGCCTGGTAGAGCCGGGCGCTATGAGGGCGACCCGCGGTGGGGCGCTCACACCCAGCTGGAGGGGTGGCTCAGAGCCTGTGTGAGAGCCAAGGTGAGCCCAGGGGGGGGGGCGCGAGATGCACTAGAGCCGCGACAACCCCACGTCCAGCGGCGTGGGTGTAGGGTGCGTGGACAAGGGCCTCACACGCCTAAGGAGGAAATACATGAACTGCGGCTGCAAGCGGAACAAGGGTGAGCAGCCAGCAGCTGGGCAATGCCATTCATGCCATGCTGAAAAGCAGCAGAAGACGGGCCACACTGACCCGCGGAGGGCCCGGGGAAGCCCTGCAGTCGAAGCGGCAGAGGGACGGGCTGCACTGGCGCTGCACAGCTGGGGGAGGGGCGGGGCCGTGGCCGTGACCGTGAGTGCGCACACCCCACAGTGGGCAGAGGGGAGGCGCGAGGGCCCAGGGTGCACACGTGTGTGAGGTGCGTGCGCATGTATGGGCGCATGTGTTGTGTGTACGTGTGCTGTGTTCACATGTGTGCGTGAGTGCTGTGCACGTGTGTGCTGTGCGTGCATGTGTGTGCTGTGGTGTGCATGTGTGTGCGCGAGTGCTGTGTGTCCATGTGTGCGCTTGTGTGTGCGTGAGTGCTGTGTGTGCACGAGTGCTGTGTGTGCACGTGTGCTTGTGTGTGCGCGAGTGCTGTGTGCATGTGTGCGCGAGTGCTGTGTGTGCACGTGTGCTGTGGTGTGCACGTGTATGTATGTCCTGGGTGTGTGCTGTGCATCTGTGTGTGCGCGTGTGTGTGCAACTGCCACATGGACAGAGAGAGGAGCAGGGATGACGACTGGGGAACATTTGAGGCCTTGAGCTGGGCAAACACGTGGACTTTATGTAAGTCAGTTACACACTTGCAGGAAGAGCTCCTGAGAGAGGCTTGATGCTGGAAGATTCAAGACCAAAGGCCACCTGGCGCGCAGTGTGCAGGGCTCGGTGGCGGCAGGGGTGCTGCCGCCCATCTGTGTCAAGGCGGCCAGGGCTGGGTGCCCTCACCTGCTGCTGTAGCCCGTGACGGGGTTCCAGCGCTGGTTCTCGTAGATGTGGACACACCTCACGTCCGACTGGGGGTAGATGTGGCTGGTGCCGCTGGGCAGGCCTGCGGGGAGAGGAGGCTGCAAGGCCCAGGGCGCTGGCCCCCTCGGGCACCGAGGCCAGCAGACAGAGTATTAACGGGAGGCTGAGCTCCTCTCACAAGGGGGCCGTGCCAGATCTCTTTCCTCCCTGCCCAAGGTTACTCTGAGGTTACACAACTTCATTTAGGAGAACCTGCTGCACATCCCGCTTCCGGTCCACACCAGTCCCAGCCCTCCTCTTTCCCCCATCCTTCCATTTACTGCACTGCTAATGGCCTTGGGGCAGGTGGGAGGCCCACCCAGCTCCCTCCACACTAACAAAGGCACCTGGACTCCTCCCAGAGTACCATCTCCCTCCTGAACAGGAAGCTGCTAAGCCTGTGCAGATGCTCCCATGGCCCTAGTGGACCACAACTCTATCAGGATTAGATGCAGTGGGGCACGTGGGCTGTAGCACGGGACTGTCCCATTTCTATGCTTGTTTCCCACGAGGGAAGCACAGGGACCCTGCCTCATAGAACTTGGGGGAGTCCCAGCACTTCAACAAGCTCTTGCCTCCTAAAGCTCAACCAACCCACCCAGTGAGGTGCCAGAGTTTGAGTTTGGGATCAGGAGACCCGAGGCCTCGTCTGTGAAATGAGGGGCTGGGGCCTGGCAGCTTTGCCTTTCTAGAAACCTCGAGGCCCTTGGCTGGGCTGGTGGGTGCCTGGGAGGAAAAGCCTGGTGTCCCGGCTCTCACACCTCGCAGGCGGCCTCAGGACAGCCTGCTGCCCTCCCGACCTCAGCAGAAGGCTGGCAGGGGTAAAGGGCACTACTGGCAGCAGCTTGTGTCAGGCAGGAAGCGGGGTGGGGATGGGGGGAACGTGTGGACGCCCTTGCCTGCACTGGGCCCTCACCTTGGAAACAGCCGCCGCTGTAGCCCCCGGTGTAGACCCAGGCCGTGTGGTCGTAGCCCAGGCCCCACACCACGCCCCGGCTGTTGGCCTCCACCAGGCGCAGGTGGCCACCCACCTGCCACCAGAACCTGGGTGGGAAGTGGAGAGATGCGCGGGTAGGAGACTCGCCCGGCCCCCAGCCGTTTGCCGGCCCCCCCGCACCGTTTCTTCCAGGTGCGCCGAGGACGTCAAACAGACAGTTTGTGACGAAGCCCCTGGTCCACTCGGGTTCCCATTCAGCATCAACCGCAGGTAAAGAGGGGAGAGAGGAGGGCTTGTGTGCAGAGGCGGGATGCAGCCTGGGCGCTGAGCAGACAGGGGGCTCAGGCCACTGGTCCAGGTTTCAAACAGCCTCAGGGGCCTGGTGGGTGGGGACGAGCTGGGTACGAAAATGGAGGGTGCAGCCAGGTTTGGATGTCACTGGGGAGTCTAATCCTCTGGCTGAGACAACACGGCCGGCAACGAACGGCTTCACCAAACAGGCCGGGCTGAGGCTGCAGCTTCCTGCCAAGCGGCCGCCCTGCCACTGGCACCCAGGTTGCCCAACTCGTTGGACCAGGCGCTGGGCACACAAGGGCTGCAGGGGGGGGGGCGCATGGACGCTGGCACTAGCCCCTCCAGCAGGGGGCGCTTCGGCAGTCCTGGCCGTCCACTGGTTATGGCCTGCCGCCCCCAGGGACCCTCGTCCCCTTCTGCACCCCAAAATGCCGGATGGATCCACTTGCCTTGCCCTTCCCTTCACCTCCAGGACAAGGGTCCCACGTGGCAGCCCTAGTCCTGCCCGCTATTCTCCGCCCTGACCCCTCACCCCAGAGCTCCTCTCTGCCCCACACACCAGGTTCTCCCCTACACTGCCCATCACCCCTTCCTCAGACCTCAGCCCATGTCGTCCTTCCCCAGAGGCCAGCAGGCTCCTTCCCAGTGGGGTCCAGAGGCTGCCCTCGCCTGCCTGCCACCCCCAAAGGTGTCCTGCCTGCCCACCTGGCCAAGTCAATACCACGGGGCTCCCTGGGAGCCTTGGCTTGCCTCCTGCCCCCATGCCCGGCTTCCACACACCAAACGCCCTGGCCCTTCCCTAGTGCTGGAAGCCCCCGGGCCATGCCCCTCACAAGGTGGGCACAAGCGCCCCTCTCAGAGCAGCTTCCTCGGGCCAGCCCGGCGTTCCCCCACTTCCTTGTCTCCTCTCTGCGCTCTCCGTGGCACCTGACACCCTGCCATGGGAGCAGGGACTGTGACGGGGCCTCCAGCCTCTCCCGGCCTCCTCGGGCTCCCCGACCCCATTCTGATGGGTGGTGAGGCATGGGGGCGTCACCACCATGCCGTGCCACAGGGGCCTTGCTGGTGGTCAGCAGCGGCGATGCCCTGTCCTCCCTCCTCCCCATCCTGGGCCTCTTGGCTGGGCAGCAAGAAGCCAGGCCTGGTGTGGGCTCTGGCCTTGGGGGTGCCCTGTGCGGAACCAGAGTCGGGGGGCTGGGGGGCACAGCCTACTCACAGCTGGTCACAGGGCATCGGGTGCTCAGGGGCCTCCAGGTCCAGGCTTGGCTCGCTCACAAAGACGTCCCCCTTGCAGGTGACTGACCAGAGGGCCTGCGGGGAGGGGCGGCCGTGGACTTTCTGGCTCTCGCAGCAGGACAAGCTGAGCAGGGTGAGCTAGCAGGAGAGGCGGCTGGGTCAGGGGGCCCGTGCCAAGTCCTCTCCGCCCAGGCGCCCCAGCGGGCCCACCGCACACTCACCCAGTCTTTCATCTCCTGCTCAGTGGCGGCAGCCAGACACACCGGCCATCTCTGCTGCGTCCTCTCAGGGGTGTACAGGGCACAGGAGGGCCTGGCCTCGCTCTGCAGCGGGACCAGAGCCGTCACCTCGTTGAGGAACACGTGGACATACTGTGCGAAGAAGGCCGGGCGGCGTCACTAGGCTGCGGGCACCTCCACCTGCTGCCATGTGCGTGTGCCCCCGGGCCCTGGCCCTCCCGTGCGACCCCTTCCTCCTCCCCTTCCCCTGAGCTCATCCGTGGCCCTGCATACCCCTCCCCGTGTGCCTCCACCCCCAGCCCTGTACCTTCTTCTCCTCGTGGACCACATAGTAGATGAAGAGGACACTGTCCCGCGTCCCGTCATGCCCCGTGAACTGCTCCAGGGCCACGCGGACGTCCACCCACTTGTGGGGCTTCCAGTCGCACCACCACTGCAGGGACCCCGTCTTCACCCACACCGACTGCAGGCGTGGGGGGTGGGCAGCATCACAGCCTCCAAGCCCGAACGCACCCTGTTCCCAGCACCCCCAGCCCACCCTGCGCCCTCCTGGGGCAGCCCCACGGGACCCCCAGCCTCAGCCTCCCGCCACGCCAGCTTCCCTGATAGGCTGCGCCGTTACCCCTCATCAGCTCAGGCAGGGTGAGTGGGGACACAGCTGGGAACCGAGCCAGGCCTGCCCGCGTCGCCTGGTGCCAGGGGACACAGGCCCTGGGCTCCTGTAAAGCTTCTGCTTCCCACCCGTGGGCCCGAGGCAGGCCCCGCCATCGGGGGATCCAGGGCTGCCCTCGACGCTGCCCCAACTTGTTTAAATGGTCACTGGTCCGTGTTGACACAAGAGAGTCCTGCAGGGGGCTCCCCACCCCCCGACTGGCAGGGGAGGATGTGCCAGGCCTGGCCCCCACCCCAAGGTTGCCACAACCTCTGGACCCCACAATCCCCAGTGGGGACCAAGCAGAAGCTCCTTAGGGTGGGAGAATAAATGGATGAGCCCAGGGCCTGGACGGGACAGTTTGTCCCCCGAGGACAGATGGACAGAGTTGGCATGTCCCTTTGTCCACCCACCCCACCTCAGGGCAGCTCAAGCAGCAGGGAATGCTTGCTGAAAAGCGCTTGGGCCCACCTGCTCCACGGCCTGCTCGTAATGCTGGAAGCACTCCAGCTCCCGCCTGGTCCTCTCCGTGAGCTGCTGGAAGATCTGCTTCCTCCAGGTGGCTGTCTGGGCCGGCGTGATAGACAGCGAGAGCGCCTGCACTGAGGGCGAGGGGCCTGCGGGGGCGCCGGGGCCTCAGGGGCAGCCCCGACCACAGCTCTGAGCCCTGAGCAGCTGGCAGGAGGCCGAGGCTTTTGAAAGCATCAGCCCTTCCTTGCTAGAAAGCGACGAGCCCCTCCCCAACACTCACCCTGAGGGGCCTCCCCCCTACAAGATGGTCACCACAGCCAGGAGGGGGGTGCAGGGTGCCGGAGGCTGCGGCGCTGCCTGCTCCTCCCAGCTCGGCTTGGGCGTCTGGGCAGGAGTGGGCCTCACCCTGAGCCCCCAGCCCTCCCACTGGGGTGGGTGCTGGTGCTGCAGGAACCCCACCGCCTGGCCACTGGGGGCCCCCTCCCCCCTGGGGTGCTGGCCCGCCTACTCCGGCAGCCCCACTTACCTGGCAGGCCGGTGACCCACTGGGGCACCGAGTGTGCCTCCACGGTGCAGCCCCCTCCCGACACCCAGGCCCACAGTGGGTGCTTGTCAGCGCAGTCCGCCTCCTCCAGGCCCAGCGGCAGGAGCCCCACGGAGGACAGGCCGGCTGGCCTGGGGGGGCCCACAGCAGAGGGTCCAGGTGCTTCAGGGGGCTCCTGGAGGTCGATGTGGGTCCAGGGCAGCTCCGCGGGTGGCAAGTCCTGGGTGGCTGCCCCTGTGCCCTCAGCCGGATTGGTGCGCCCCTCTGCCCAGGCCATCGCCCCACCAGGCCCTGGCTGTGGGGCTGAGCCCCTCACGTGGCTCCTGGGGCCATGCAGAGGCCCCGGTCCGTCCACCTCCACAGGGGCATCAGTGTCACTAGGAGCGGAGGACTCTCCACTGCCCCTCACCTCATCACCAAAGAAGCAGCCGGCACTGGGGACAGAACAGGGTGGCCTGTTACCCCCGGTAGGGCCGCTGGCCAGCGGATCCCGGGGGCTCCCCAATGACTGACTCGGGCGAACCCTAACCACTGGGCTTCCAGGTCCTCTTCTGGGGAACCCAACACACTAGCCACCTGCTTCCAGGGAAAGGAACTCTCAGGCACTTAAAAAATCCCTGCCAGGCCACACCTCAGACCAAGCAGACGAACGTGTCCGGGGTGGAGGGCTGGTTGGTTGTTATTTTTTATGGTGGCAAAGTAAACAGCATGAAACGCATCACTGTAAGCATTTAAAACTGTGACTCGGGGGCAGCTGTAGCTCAGCGGTTGAGCACCTGCTTCCCGTATACGAGGTCGCGGGTTCAAACCCCAGCACTGCCTTAAAAAAAAAGTGCATGACTCAGTGGTATTGAGTACATCCATAATGTTGTGCAACCACCATCTAGTTCCAGAACTTTCTCATCACCCCAAATGGAAGCCCTGTACCCATTAGCTGTCACTCCCTGCCCTGGGCAGTCACCAATCTTTCTGCCTCTATGGATCTGCCTCTTTTGCAGAAATGGAATCATACAGTCTGGCTCCTTTGTGTCTGGATTCCATCACTCAGCCTGGTGTACTCAGGGCTCCTCCATGTGGCGTGGATCGGAACTTCGGTCCTCTTTACACTGAATGATATGCCAATGTACGGATAGGCCACAGTCGGTTTATCCATCGTCTGTCGATGGACAATTGGGATACAGTGAATGCTATGAGCATGCATGTCTGAGTTTCTGTTTGAACATATATTTTCAATCCTTCTGGGTCTCTGCCTAGGAGTGGAACTGCCAGGTCATATGGTAATTGTTTAACTTCGTGAGGAACTTGCCACAATGTTTTCCACAGCGGCTGCCACCAGCCATGCACGAGGGTTCCAATTGCTCCACATCCTCGCCAACATTTATTATTGTCTGTCTGACTGTGGTTTTGACCAATATTTCCCTAACGCCTAATGACTTTCAGCATCTTTTCATGCGCCTGCTGGCCATCTGTATATCTGTATACCTTCTTTGGAGAGATGTCTATTCAAGTCCTTTGCCCATTCTTTTTTTTTTTTTAGCTTTATTTTATACATTTAATAATTGAAAATATAAACAATTAAAAACTAAAAAGTAAACACAGATGAATAAATATATAAATTTCTCAATTAAATGTAATGGATACATATAATTTTTTTTAAATCAATATATTACACAATATATTTGGTTCATAGTAACGCATTCATACAGTATTTGTCCTTTTGTGTCTGGCTTGCTTCACTCAACATAATGTCCTCTAGGTTCATCCATGTTGCCATATGTTTTATGACTTCATTTCTTCTTACAGCTGCATAATATTCCATCCTGTGAACAGACCACAGTTTGTTTATCCACTCATCTGTTGATGGATACCTGGGTTGTTTCCAACTTTTGGCAATGGTGAATAATGTGGTTATGAACATCGGTGTGCAGTTGTTTGTTCGTGTCACTGCTCTCAGTTCTTCTGGGTATATACCCAGTAGTGGTATTGCAGGGTCACATGGCAAGTCTATATTCAACTTCTTTAGGAACTGCCAAACAGTCCTCCATAGTGGTTGTACCATTCTCTTTGCCCATTCTTAAACTAGGTTACCTTCTTGTTGTTGAGTTGCAAGAGTTCTTTATATATTCTGGACACCAGATCCTTATCAGATAGATGATTTGCCAGTATTTTTGCCCATTCTGTGAGTTGTCTTTCACTCTCTTGATAATGTCCTTTGATGCACAAAAGTTTTGAATTTTGATGTAGTCCGACTTACCTACTTTTCCTTTTGTTGCTCATGCTTTTGGAGTTGTATCTAAGACTCCATTGCCAAATCCAAGGTCCTGAATACTGAATACTGGCGCCACTATTTTATGAAACTCTGTGGCTGCCCTGCATGAGAACTCCCAGCTGAGGCTACTAAACCAGGTGGCTCACAAGCAGGCTCCTGCCCTGGGCAGGCCCTCAACAAACCCCTGACGCCGTCCTCCCTGGCCCCTGGGCTGACGGCCCGGCACCAAATTGGGGAGCAACGGGGCGTGGAGCGGGAGTGGTGAGGGTGCAAGCCGAGGACAGGGGCATGGCGGTCGTGGAGCCCTGTGCCGCAGCCTCCCGTGCTGGGCCGGTGGTTCCTCAGGTGGGGTCCCCAGAGCTGCGTCGCCCGGCAGCTGTTAGCAACACAGGATCTCGGGCCCTAACCCAGACCCAGTGTCTGAACAAGCCTCCAAGAGGACCCGGTGCACCCAGAGGTTGGAGACCAGATTAGAGAGACCCTCTACCTTCTTTTCCTTTGAGAGCAGCCTTAGCACCCACACTCAGAACAGCCTTCTATCGCCCAGACTAGACTTCAGAACCTGGGGCGCCAGCTCAGGGGCCCTCCTGCTCCCTGGCATACAGCCTGGCTTTGCTCCCCCAGTCTCCAGGTCCCCCCACCCCCTGCGACCGCTCCCAGGCCGCCCTCAGCACTCGGGGTATCTACGGAGGCACCCAGGGCGCTGACCCGGCCTCCAGGAGCCGCTCTGGTGGGGCAGGGGCGCAGGGCAGAGGTGCAGGGAGGCCCCGCGCTGGGGCTGCACCTCCCGCCTGGACGGGGGCACCCCGAGCCTGCCCGCCCGCCCCAGGATCACCTGAGGAGGCTCGACAAGCTGCCCAAGTGCGAACGGTCACACTCGCAGCCTGCGCTGATGGCCTTCCACGCCTTCCCGCTGAGCTCGCTTGGGGTGACGCCCTGCCGGAAGTACACGGCTTGGTCCTCGCAGCCGACACCCCAGACCTGGGACAGAGGCGGCAGGGCGGTCGGAGGCCAGGCGGATGGCGCTCCCGGCCCTGGTGCATGGGGGGCTGCTGGTGTGCATCTGCAGGTGTGGCAGGATTGCCCCCCTCATGGTGGGGTGCACGTGATGTGTCAGGCCTGGAAGGTGTGTGGAGGAGCGCGTGGGAGGGTGCGGAAGTCGAGTGCAAGAGCCCAGGCAGAGCTGGGGAGGGGGCACTGGGCCAGGCTCCCATGGGCTCAGGGTGGCAGAGACCAGAGGATGTGGTGCTGGGGGACTCTGTGCAGGGCAGGGGTCCACACGGTGAGAAGCTGATCCCCAGGGGAAGCCAGAGGGCTCAGAGGGGGCTCCTGGTATTTTTGGAGATGCCAAATCACCTCCTTAACTCTGACCCCACCTCCCAGGGAAACCTCTGCCTTGGGGGCAGAAGGTGGACTAGGACAGCCTGATCAGGTCCTCGCATTTGAGAAGTCGTGCAAGGGCGGAGCCTGCCCCGGCCTCAGCAGAGCGGGAACCCAGGGGGGCCTTGCCCAAAGGGCGGCAGCCTCCCCTCCAGGCCGAGGCAGGGGGGCCTTCGTATTCAGCCCCCAGCAGCACCTCTCTCGCCCGGGCCCTGCCTGGGCTGCCAGGTTGCTGGGAAGCTCAGTGCCAGCGGTGGGGGCACGTGGCGCACAGAGCACGGGACAGGAGTCACCTTTCCACCACAGGGTGCACCGAGTCTTAAAAGCACCCAGATCTCATTGTCCTTGGGGGTGGGGGGGCTGCACCGCACAAACTCTAGACACGCCATGCGGGGGGCCAGAGCTAGGAAGGCAGATGTCAGCCGTCGCTCGGCCAAAGGCTTCGCAGTCCCCAGTGAGCCCTGCTTGCTGTCCCCGCCCCGCCCCCGCCAGGCCCAGCCCCCGTGCCCGAGCCCCTGCACACCTGGTCCTTCAAGCCCACGTCCACCATCAGCATCTCTCCAACCATCTCGACCCAGCTGGTGCCGCCAGGGTTGTGAGAGCTGACGCCTCTTCGGAACCACACCTGGGGAAGTGAGACCAACAGCCTCCCTGGAGGACCCCTGGGATAAAACTGTGTTTCTCCTAAGGCTTAGGAAGAGGCCGGGGTGGTGTGATTCTCTTGCTCATGCCACGCTGCGCATCACGGAGTATTTAGGAAGGCAGCATGGTCTATCCCCGTTCCTTGTGCCCCAGGCTTGATGCCATCCCAGGAGGGTCCAGGGGTCACCTACCCTCAGCCACATCAGCCCTGGCAGCTTCCGGGACATTCCCTGGCTGAAGAGTTTCCCACTCCAGGGGACAAGTGGCCGCCTCAATCTCCTAGAACCTTCCCCCCAAATTCAGACACTCATGGCCCCTTGCCCACCTCTTGACACCTCCAGGTGGGAGCTGCGGGTGGCATCAAGGCTACTCCCCAGCTGTGGACAGCGAGCACCAGAGAGGCGGGAGCTTCTCCAGGGGCCACGGCTGGAGGTGGCGTCAGTGGCTACTGCACCCTGGGATGCTGACTGGGTCACGCCACCACAGCACAGCTCTGTGCCGCCTGGGAGGTGGGCTGCCTTCGCAGTGCTCACAGGGCTGGAAAAGGCCGCTTGTGTCACTGAATCAAGTTGCCTTCATGAAAGATAATGGCCTTTCTGACTGCATTTAGGAAAACTGTTCTTCTAAACTCATTGTTAGAATAAATAACATAACTTGGGGGTCTAGTCTTAGCGCTGGACAGTCTGAGCCTAACATTTTTCATGCCAACCTCTACAAATGCACACAACTCAACCACAACTCCCCCAGGCCTACCTATGGTTTGCTGATTTACCTGGTGTGGCCCTCCAGACCCCGCCTCTCCCTCTACCTCCCCAAGGACTGTCCTGGCCTGTTCTGGAGGGTGGTCTGGGCCACGCCCACCAGCTCTCAGCCACCAGGGGATCCCTTGCTGTTCCCTCGGGCAAGGATGGGGGGATCCGGGTGGATGAGAAAACCTTCAAACCCTTTGGTAGAAATGCCTCAAAAGTCCACAATGAAATATTTGTCTGAAGACTGAAAAAACTGCTCACTTAAATCCTATTTTTTGCTCATTGAATCCAAGGAAGGTGACAGGTTGCTCTAAGAAGGAGCTTGAAAGCTGAGGTCCCAGGAAAGTGGGGTGCCCAGGGACCTGTAGGAATCAGGCCCATCTGCCTTTTCTCAGACTGGGGACGTGGCCCGAAGCCCTTAACACTAAGGACAGATTTGGGTATGGGGGAGACCCTCCTTCCTGGATACTTGATGTGCAATTAGAAAGAAGTGGTGGGGAAGGGGATGTGGCTCAAGCAGTTGGGTACCTGCCTACCATATGGGAGGACCCGGGTTCAGTTCCTGGTGCCTCCTAAAGACGAGCAAGATGGTGAGCTGACGCAACAAGATGACACAATGAGATGATGCAATGAGGAGACACAATGAGGAAACATAATGAGAGACACAACCAGCAGGGAGCTGAGGTGGCTCAAGCGATTGGGCGCCTCCCTCCCACATGGGAAGTCCCAGGTTTGGTTCCCAGTGCCTCCTAAAAAGAAAACAAGCAGACACAGAGAGCAGAGAGCGAATGCAAACAACAAGGGGAGGGGGTAGAAATAAATAAATAAAATAAGTCTTTAAAAAAAAAGAAAGAAGCGGTGCAAGTCGTCTGAAACCAGTGTAGTTTATTGTGACTTGCCCATGATGGAGTAAAAGTGGCAGGCACGGAACGGGAGCAAGGAGGCAAGGCGCTGGCTTCTGGTGACTCAAGGTGCCGTGGCCTAGTGAGTGGCACCTATGGCGCCACATTTTGGTATGGGGGTGGGGGATGCATGGGGAGGAGGGAGACTCCCAGCCAGGCCAAGGTCAGCAGAGGCCTGCAGCATGGCTGGTGCCCAGCTGGTCCTAATGGGTTCAGGCCACACGTGCAAGAACAAAGCCACAGACAGTCACACCTGAAACAGGAGGTCAGATCAAGCCATGAGGGCCCCAGCTTACTTTTCGGTCCTTGGTGATGGCCCAGACCACATGGACTCCCACCGAGACGTGTATAATTCCGATTTCAGGCATGGGAGGCTCCACTAAGGACCAGGAACTTCCTACAGGGTGCAGAAGAAATGCAGAAGGGCTGGAGAGTGGGCACCCTGCCCCCAACCCCTAGCATGGCACCGACCCCCCAGCTACTCACCTTTGGGGTTGTTCCTCTCGATCCCCTGGCGAACCAGGGCCTGCCCCTCCCAGAGAGTGACCCACAGGAGATCGTGGGGCCCACAGCTGATCTGCACTGCCTCTCCCGGGGTGTCCACCAGGGACCACGACGAGCCCTCGGGGTTGGGATGGCTGACATCCTCTCTGTACCACACCTGGAAGGGAGAGAAACCCCAAGGGAGGTCGGGTGGGGTCGGGGGTCTGCCCCCTGTGGCCCCTCCCAGGCGGTGGGGCAGAGAGGCGGCATTTGCACCAGCACTCTCCGGGGAGTGGGGGGGGACCGGGGTCTCAGGGCAATCGGGGCCAGTGAGCCCTGACAATCCAGACTGGACCACAATGTCTAGAGACCACCGTGTGGGGTCAGGGAGACCCAAGCTAAATCAAGGAAACCCTGGATTTCGGCTGTTCTGGGGGACAGGCTATTTCTGACCCAGGACAGCCTCACCCCACCCACGTGCTCAGCCTTTTTCATGCTAATCTGTAAGCGCCCACCTCAGTCCTCCTCACCCAGAGGAGAGCACTGGGGGGCGGGGCCCAAGGACTGGCCCCGCCCACCAGGCCACGCCCCGGGCCTGCCCGCAGAGCCCCGCCTGGGCACCTCTCTTCTGCCCCCTGGTGGTGTGAGGGCGCCAGGCGCACTGGGTCCCTCCCCACCACCCCGTTCGGGATCCCAGGTGCGGCCCAGGCAGCTGGTCGCCAGCACCGCTCCCTGTGTCCAGGCGGGCATGCGCTCTGCAGCAGGGCCGAGGCGGGGGAATAGCCGCGACCCTGGAGCTGGGCCTGCTGGAAGCGGGCTTTGACTGTCCAAAGCCAGGCTGGCGGGCTTGGGTCCGTGGGTGGCAAGGAGCTACTGAATGACCCATTACGGCAGGTGAGGAAAACCAGGGCACTGAGCACTGGGGGCGCACCCAGGCCTCCGCGCCTCCAGCAAAGGCTGGATTTACTCCTCTGCTTAGTTTACAAACTTGGGGAGGGGAGAATCTCCTCTCCCTTCTCAAGGAACGTCTTCTGACACCCCCACCCCCACCGCTCCTTGGGGATCTGCTGTGCTGGAGGCCCCAAGTATTGACAATGTTGACAGCTTGGGAGCTCAGGGTGGGGCAGAGGCTTCCTGGGGGGTCCTCAGTGGGTCCACAGGATGGGAGCATTCACAGGGGCGCAGGGCTGGTATTCCTCCCGTGCTGGGGACCAGGGGGAGCCCAGTAACACAACACACCGCCTGCAGGAGCAAGGGGAGGGCTTGGGGGCAGCACCCTCACAGGATGGTGCCTGCCCGGCCCTGGCCTCCCTCACCCGCCCCCCACCCAAGGCACAGGAGGGCTCAGCCTCACCTTTCCCTGCAGAGACACGACCCACACTGACAGCCGGCCCACGGGCTCGTCGGTGACCTCCCACCCCCCCACCGAGAGGTCGCTGAAAGGGTCGGGCAGTTCCCTGGGGTCTTCCTCAAAAGGGACCTGAAAGAGGGAGGCGAGGGACAGTCGGTGTGTGGGCATCCTGGGCAGGTGGGCCGCACCGCTCCCTCCTGGGGGTACTGACCTGCCCCGCTCCCCAGGCCCTCAGCCAGCTGCCGTACTGTCCAGCTGGGACCAGAGCTGCCTGCCGGGACAGGCCCCGGCCCTGGGCCCCTCCTCCCTGTCCTCTCACTGGCCGCGATGCTGCAGCCTGGCTGCTGCCCCTGACATGTGTCTGTGCCCTGCGAGGCCTGTGCCTGTCGGCGGCCATCACCCACCCCCTGGCTCCCCAGGCGTAGGGCAGCCCCAGGAGGGAGCCCCAAGCCTTTCCTCTCCTTGGAGGCGGCCAGGGTCCTGGGAACCATACGAGGCCCAGATGTGGCTACACAGGGCTGAGGGGCGAAAGAAGTGGATGGAAAGCCTTGCTGCCAGGGTAGGGCAGGCCTGCGGCACAGGTTGGGATGAGTTCTGGACAGTCCCGTGGCCACCGGCCAGCCAGCGCCCCTGTGCAGTCGTCCCGGAGGGAAGGAAGCACCCACAGGGCTCTCTGGCACACAGGCAGGAGGGTGGATGGGGCTGCACATCTCAGGAGGGTGAGCCCGGGGCTCGGACACCTTGGCCCAAGCGTCTCGGGACTTGTATCTCCGGTACCGGATCCACTTGCGCCGCCGCACGCAGGAATTCCACTTCTTGTCTTTGGTGTAGGTGGCAGGGAAGTCAATGGCGTAGGTCCACCCCTGAACACCAAGGGGGTCCCTGTCAGGCTCTGGGGGTGGGTGGGGAGCGGGGCACTGGGGGGGTGGGCAGGAGGAGGGAGGGAGGGGACACGCGGGCTTGGGGAGCCGCGATGATCGGCGAGTTCACCTACCCCTTTCTCGGTGGGCTCCCCTCCAAAATTCTCATCGACGTACCAGTCCGACTCCCACTCCCAGTGCGGCGAGGGCAGTGCCACCCCGTCCAGTGGCCGGGGCTGGAGCCCACTCACATCACTCCATGGCCAGCGGTCACTGGGCAGCAGCTTCTCACAGAAACCACCCACGGGGTTCCAGCGCTGGGGGGTTGGAGGGCTTAGGCCTGCAGCTGGCCGGGGCAGCCAGGGCCCAGAGAGGACCACTGAGCAGACAGGCAGACGCCCCCCACCCCAGCCAGCACCCTGCCCAGCAGGCTTTCCCTGCACGGTTGAGGGGAGCAGAGGGGCCTGCCTGCACCTCAGAGGTCAGGGACACCCCCAGACCATGGCCACGGCCCCAAAGGGCAGAAAGCCCGCAGGGCCCTGGGGAGGGGGCAGAGAGCTGCAGGCTGAAGGGGGGCGGCGCATGGCCCTGCTTCGGAAAGGACACGACAGGGGCTCTGACCCAAAGACCCTGGAGGCTACGCCACAGTCGTCCTGGGTCTGATGGACTGATGAAAGACGTGAATGTGGGAACGGGGCGGGGTGGGGTCGCCATGTCCCTCTGCCTTCCCTCACCTTGGCCACCACCCAGGAAGCCAGCCAGAGCATACCTGGTTCTCGTAGGCCTCCTCTCGGAGCCGGATGGGGACATCGCTGGTGCCCACACGCACGTACACCTGGTTATCGCAGGCTAGGCCCCAGCAGCACTGGCTGGTGGCGTTGACACGCTTGAAGTCCAGCGGGGTATCCCTGCAGAGCTCCCAGCTCTGCCCGGAGGTGGACAGCGTGTACACGTGCCCCAGGAGGTCCACGGCCCACAGCACCGAGGCGGACATGGCGGGAGCTGGGGGTGGGTAGGGGGCAGCGTCAGTGCCTCTGCCAGTGGCCAGCCCCACGGACACCAGGCTCCACTGTCCTTCGACCGTGTTGCCCATGGAGGGCCAAACCGAGGTCCAGGGAGGGGTGTGCGTGGACACGGGTGGATTCAAGGTAGGGCCAAGTTCCCAGTAGAGGGCCCTTTTATTTTTTTTCCCTCTACTTACAAATATTTCAAACACACAGAGAAGTTCAGAGAAAAAAATGTAACAAACATCCAGCTATCTACCTCCCGAAGCCTAATGAACAGTAGTATTCTGTCCCATTTCCTTCAGAGCTTCCTTTTTTTTTTATTGCACTAACATGTACATAACATAAAACTTATCGTTTTAACCTTTTTTTTTTTCAGGAGGTACTGGGGATTGAACCTGGTGCCTTGTACATGCCAAGCTCAGCCACTGAGTTATACCCGCTCCCCACATTTTAACCATTTTGGCATAAATTACATTCACAGTATTGTGCAACACACACAACATCACCCTTATCTATTTCCACAACTTTCTCGTCTGCCCAAACAGGAGCTCTGCACCCATTGAGCAACAGCCCCCTGTGCTTCCCTCCCCCCGCCTGGGAACCTCGGGTCTACTCTGGCTCTCTGAATTTGCTTGTTCTAGAGATTTCCTATAAGTGGAATCAGACAATACTTGTTCTTCTGCACCTGGCTTCTCTCATGCAGCAGGATGTTCAAGGCTCAGCCCCGCTGTCGCCCAGTCTCTGAATTTCACCAGAGCCTTCGTTTAAGAGTCAGTGCAAGGCTGCACATTTAGGGGAGCCCTCCAGTCCTCCTCCGGCCCCCGCACGCCCCGCCAGGCCCAGGCGGGCCTCCCACTGCTCCTCACCCGCCCTGAGCGACCCGCCTTCTCCTCCTGGTCCTGCTCCTTCCTCCGCCCTCCACTCCCCACCCCTCCCTCTCCTCTTCCTTTCAGTTTTGTAGGGGTGAGCTCTGCCCGCTGGCTCCTCCCTGCCAGCCGCTGCCGCTCCAGGGGTGCACTTCCTGCCTACGCCCCCCAGGCAGGGCCACAGGAGGCCAGGCTGGCTGGGAAACGGGAGTTCCCGGGGGACAGCCAGGATTTAGGGGCCTAGAGGCTGCAGTGGGCTGAAGGCATCAGGAGCTAAACCCGGAGCATCCGCCATGGGCAAACAGGCGCTTGGGAACAGTGTGTCTGATAAACACTGGGAAGGAAGTGACTGAAGGAAGAAGGAACAGGAAGATGGGAATGGAAGGGGACAAGCTTTGGGACACACCTCGATAGGAAGCACAGGGAGATGGTGGCAGGGACAGTTGCCAGCGGAATAGAGCAAGTCTGGGGAGAAACGGCCCGGCTCAGCAAGGCCAAGTCAATGCACATGGGGACGTCCACACACCAAGCCTTCCAGAGCCGTTTAAAAAGTGGCGTCTGCGCAAACAGATACCGGCCATGTTATTTGCTAAAACCAAAAGGTGGGAAGGTGGAAGCATGCCAAGTGTCCACCGGCAGATGAACGGATCAACAAAATGTGACATATACATACTGAAGCCAGGGAAGCGTTGTATTCCTTAGGCTCGTGGCTGTGTTGTGTAAAAGAATTTAAGCACACGCGGGTTTAGTTAGGCCAGTAAAAAGAATTTATTGGGAAATGGGGGGAAAGTATAGTTTGCTGAGAAATGGGAGAAAAGGACAGAAATACGCACCGAGATTTGGTGCAGGCTCTTCTAGGCAGAGAGCGCGAGCTCTGGAGTATGGGGTTACCTTTTAAGCTATTAATTATTCCTCTTCCCTTGCCAATGCTAAGGGGAGGGGCCCCAGCTGTTACTGGTTACCCCACCAATGGTGGGGGCCAATGGTGAGGCCTATTTGGAATATCTGGGGCCTCCCCTCAGCCCTGGAAAGAGTCCCAACTGGGACCACAAGGTCAAGGTCTCGGCGGGGTCACCTGGCCATGTTGTCTGTCAGTCATGCTGTTGCTCTTCTCCTCCTCGTTCCTTCTACTAATCTGCCCCACATACCATGGACTATTATCCAGCCCCCAAAGGAATGCCATTCTGATATATGCGACCACATGGATGAGCCTTGATAACGTTATGCTAAATGAGAGAGGCCAGGCACAAAGGACACATACTGTATGACTCCACTTATATGACATATTATAGCAACAGGAAGCAGGTTAGTGGCTACCAGGGATGGAGGAGGGGGAATGGGGAGTTACAGCTTACCGGGTGCAGAGTTTCTATTCGAGGTGATGGAAAAGTTTTGGTAATGGATGGTGGTGATGATTGCCCAGCATTGTGAGTGAAATGAAAGCCACTGAACTATACACTTAAAAATGGTTAAGATGGGGGAGCAAATGTAGCTTAAGTGGCTGAGTGCCTGCTTCCCACATACAAGGTCCTAGGTTTGATCCCTGGTACCTCCTAAAAACAAAGACAAAACAAACAAGCAAACAAACGAAAAAAACCAACTCAGGGGAGCCGGTGTAGCTCAGTGATTGAGTACCAGCTTCCCACATAGAGGTCCAGGGTTCAATCCCTGACCCTTGTACCTCAAAAAAAAAAAAAAAGTTAATATGGCAAATATTGTTAAATAAATGAATATATTTTACCACAATAAAATTTAAAATAAACAGAATTTATGATTGAAAACAATCAAACAAAAACTGGCATCCATGTCCAGGGGCCTGAGTTGGGACCCCTGGGGAAGCTGTGGGGACCCCAGGTACCCCTCTCTCTTCCCTGGCCAGGCCTGAGGGTCCCCCTCTCCTCTGGCACTAACACAATGACTAAGAGCACCCAGAGCCGTGAGCCCAGACTGACAGGATTTGGATCCCGGCTCCACCACTTTCTAGCACCACCAAAAGTCAACTACTCTCTCTGTGCCTTGCTTTCCTAATCCATACAAGGCAGAAAGGAACAGTCTGTTTAGGAGCTTGGGAGAATTACATGAGATACACGGGGAAAGAGCTTATAATAAACTGTGCTCTTAACACAGCAGAAACTCAGTAAGTGGCATCTATGTTTTTTATTACTAAATATTTGCTACCACAAACCATTTACATTCTCTTGCTCCAAAAATAAAAGCAAAAACAAAAAACAAAAAAGTTCTTTCTGGTAGGTCTGAGTTCCAGGCACCTCACAGCACTCTGCAGTGCGTGTTCAACCAAAGCTTCTAGAAAACCATCAGCACCTGCCTCCCACAAACTGCCCATGCCCTGAACGAAGACAGAAATTTTTCCAGGGGAGCCAAACATCAGAAGTGATGTAAAAGTAATAAGGTCATATAGGTGGACAGACATGTGATGCAGCAAGTACAGCGAAATGCCAATAGAATCTAGGAGGTGAGTGTTCACTGAAAAATTCTTTCAACTTGAAATCATAGAAATGTCTGAAAATCATCATAAAATGTTGGGAAAAGGGGCTTTTTGTAAAAATGTCAAATTCTGTGGTGTCACTTTAATATAAATCAGTCTTCAGAGATAGCTCTCAGCTCAAATCAGGCTCAGGCTGAAGGATGAGCTCAATGAATGGAGACTTTAACTTTTGTGTCTGAGACACATCCCTTCAGAGATATGACTAAGCAGTAATTTCCATGTAGACTTAACTTGAACCTTCCGGGCAGCTAATGGCTAACGACTCTGCAGCAGAGCAAGGATGGGGTGGAGGCCGTGTTTGCAAACTCCCTTCAAAGCAGGAATGTGGGCAACAGCTAAAAATGACAAGGGGTCAGACCCACCTCCCTCCTGGCTCTGGCCTCACTCCTCACATGCCACTTCCCATCTGTGAGCTGGGTTGCTGGGTCGCAGAACTCTTGAAAGAGAGGGCTGGAGCACAGAGTCCTGCAATCTTGGGATTTCTTTTTTTTTTCTTTTTTTTTTTTTTTTACTTTTGGTATAACCGTTTTTATTTATTTATTTATTTTTTACCGGGAGGTCCCGGGGATCGAACCCGGGTCCCTCCATATGGGAGACGGACGCCCAAACAGTTGAGCCACATCCAACCCCCAATCTTGGGATTTCTATGCTTTGCGGGGTAGAGTGAAGGGACCAAGGGAACATCTTTCGACTAAGCAACATCAGGCTCAAGAACTTCTGCAAAATGAATTTCTCTTTGGACTGTCAGTCATTCCGCTAAGAAGGCCTGGTGGCGGTCTTCAGAGCCATCTGCCTTTCCGCGCGGCTTTAATCCCATGCCTGCTGTGCACAGATGCCTTCAAAGACCCAAAGGTGCCCAAGAGAAGGCGGGGTGGGGCACAGCCCGAGCAGGCTCCCCCAGCACCAACCTCCTGCAGTGGCCTTAGGACTCTGCTGACCGGTCCTTGTTCGCTTTCCTAGGACACCCCGACACTCCCGCCCGCTGTGGGCCCCGGGGGCCGGCAGCGAGATCCCCCGGCGCTCAGGTCGCCTGGTGGCTGCCAAGGCCTGCGCTGGCCAAAGGGCACATGGGGGTCCCCAGCGGCCGGGGCGAGCGACAGGGCTGCCCTCCCTCAAGGACGGGGTCCGGGCCCCACGAGGTGGCAGGTGCCCAGGGCTCCGAGACGAGACCCCCGCGCCCACCCCCCGCCAGGCAGGGCCCCCAGCTGCTTACGGAGGGAACGGGACCGGCTCCTCGCGCTCGATCCGCTCACCCTACAGGTTCCCGTTGCGCAGGGGCGGGCGGGGGGCGTCCCCAGCGGGCCGCGGGCATGTGCGTGCAGGGGCAGGACGCGGGAGGCCCCGCCCCGCAGCCGGTGTCCGCGCGGCGCTCACCTGGGCCCGCGCCCCCCGGCGACCCCGGACCCGCGACCACAGAGCCGGCTCCCAGGCGGCGGCGGCGGCGGCGCGGGCCTCCGGGAAGCGGCGGTCAGGCCCGCGCCCATTGGCTGGCCTCGCCGTGACGTCAGCGGCCGGGGGAGCGCGATTGGCCGAGGCACTCGGGTCACACGGCCTAGGGGTCGCGGCGGGGTCGCGCGCCCGCCCACTTCCGGAGCGTCGGGCTGCGTCACTCGGGTGAGCTGCGGGCTCGCTTGGCGCAGGTGAGGCGCCGGGATTGGGGGCGGGAGGTCCGTCTCAGCTGCCTCGGGGCGCCCGGGAGCGCGGCGAGGGTGAGCCTGGAGGGAAGGGGCTGCTTTAGAGCAGGGACGCTTAACCTCGTCTATTCCTCGGGCCCCTGTGCCTGTCAGGTGAACGCCAGGGACCCCTTCTCGGAACGTAGCGGCAGGTGGTTTTAGGACACACCCGCACCAGCACATCCCCACGAGAATTTTCAGTTCAAGCTCACGGACACCGTGAAATCTTTCCACGGACCCCTGGTTACGAGCTCCTGTTTTAGATGATCTTCTCCTTAGTTCCCTTCTCCACTGTGACCCAGAACGACCCAGAGGCTCCCTTAGGCCCCCGCCCCCCTCACAAAAGGTATCCTCCTCAGCCTTGTGCCTGGAGCCAGGCAGGACATAGCAGGAGTGGGGCTTCTTTTTTTTTTTAGGCAAGGGAGTGAAGAGTTTATTAAGAAACAAGGAAAGAGTACATGGTCCTAGACGTGGATGCGGGCGAGCTACAGGATGAGTCACTGGAGTGGGGCTTCTTTTCATCCAGCCAAGAAGCCCCAAAATGGCCTCTACCTATATGGTGATGTGGGAAGAATCGGAGTCCATGTCCCCTTCTCCGTGACAGACTTAGCTCGATGACCTTTTTGCTTTTGACTGGCAGGAATCTAGTAGTGTACCCTGGGTCAAACTCCCCTGGCCAGTGTTATCGTAGGGCTTCAGAGACAGCTCCCATATTTTCAGATTGCTCTAGTCCAAGATCTAGCAGACTTGCAGCTGCCCCAAAGCACCCTCTTGCAGTATGTGGATGACCTGCTACTTTGTAGCCCTACCAAGGAGGTCTCCCATGCTAATACCATTCTTCTCCTCAATCTCCTAGGTGAAAGAGGATACTGAGTATTGGCTTCCAAGGTGCAAATCTCCCTATAGAAAGTCTGCTACCTAGGATTTATTCTTACCCCTGGAGAGCACTCTTTAACCCCAGAAAGGGTACATACTATTATGAACATCCCCCAGCCTCAAAGAAACAGTTACAGGTATTCTTAGGGATGGCAGGATATTGTAGACTGTGGGTACCCAGATTTGGTGAAATAGCCTGGCTGTTATATGATGCCACTGCCGGACTGGGTAACTAACCCCTAGACTGGGGACAAAACTAGGAAACTGCCTTCCAGGCTCTAAAGAAAGCCCTAATCAGCCCCCCAGCACTGGGATCCCTAATCTTAATAAGGCATTCGTTCTATAGGCAACTGAGAAGGCAATGGCTCTAGGGGTGTTAGTCCAGAAACTGGGAGAGATTTCTCCGCCAGTAGCTTCCTTCTCCAAACCCCTGGATAACACAGCGCAGGGATGGCCACCTTGCAGGGAATGGGGGAGATGGGGAGGGCGTGGGTAACAGCCCTTTTAATTGAACAAGTCACCAAATTAACCTGGGGGCAACCTCACAGTCTTCACCCCACACCAGTTGAAAGACATACTTGAAGCCAGAGGCCATCAATGGCTTAAGGGTAGCTGGTTAATTAAATACCAGGCCTAATTATTAGAGATCCCTGAGGTGCAGCTAAGAGTGTGTCAAATCCTTAACCCAGCCACCCTGCTACCAGCAGGAGAAGGCCCAAGGTCAGTAGGGCCCTCCTCCACTCCTGCCTTGAAACTCCCTCAGGCAGGCTAGATTTAAAAAAAGAACCCAGACTTTTAGTGGTTCAAAGATGGAAGCAGTTTTATCAGGGAAGGAATTAAAAGGGCAGCCTAGGCAGTGGTCTCTCAGTTTAAAACTATAGAAGCCCAAGCCCTTCCCCTAGGGACCTCAGCCCAGAGGGCAGAGCTAATTGCCCTAACCTGAGGCTTAATACCAGCTGTTGGGAGAAGAGCTAACATTTACACAGACTCCTCCTCGTCCTCCATGCCCACTCTGCTGTGTGATGAGAATGAGGCTTGCTTACTAACAGTGGGTCGCCTATTAAGCACCAGTAAGAAATCCTGGACCTCCTAAGGCCGTTCTGTTACCCCAAGAAGTAGCAGCTCTGCATTGCCCAGGGCACCAGTAAATAGACACTGGGCTAGCTAGGGGAAACTCCGGAACTGTCACAGCAGCTAAAGCCACAGTGCCTGCCCCACTAGTTGAGGCTCCAGACTATACCCAGGACAAGCAAACCAAAGCGACTAGCCTAGGGTTCACCCAGAAAGCAGTGGATGGTTTGTTAAGGAAGCTCAAGCCTACCTGCTGTGCCGGGAGCAGTGCAGTGGAAGGTCCTTCACGGACTTCACAAAGCCACTCATGTAGGGAGGGACACACCGACTGGCTTAGCCAAACAGGTTTTTGAGGGCCAGGGCCTGGCAGAAAGAGTCAAGGAGGTGAGTTGCTCCTGACATGCAATTAATGCCTCAAACAACAGGAGGCTTAGCAAACCTCCTCCCTTAAACCCCCTGACCAGCTGTGGGGATCATATGCTGGGGAGGACTGCCAGATAGACTTTACCACATGCCATCTTACCAGGGATACAAGTACCTCTTAGTACTGATAGGTACTTTCACTGGATGGGTGGAAGCATTTCCCACTAGAAAAACAGCAAACGAGTTGGCTAAGGCCGTCCCAAAGGAAATCGTCCCCAGGTTCGGTCTAAGTTCCTGCAAAGTGACAGTGGGCCAGCCTTTACTAACAAAATAACCCCAGGTCTGTCGGCTACCCTTGGAATTAAATACCCTCTTCATAGAAACCTCAGGGAAAGTAGAGAGAGCCAACCAAACCATAAAACAAATTCTGGCCAAACTTTGCCTAGAAACTATATCACCCTGGGTCACCAATCTACCCATTACTGTGCTGAGGCTGTGTGTAGCTCCGTACGACCTGCTTCAGCTTAGCCCTTCAAGATGGTCTATGGGCAACCTTTCCTCAACCAGGACCTGTTAATAGATCAGGAGACCCAGGAACTCACCAAATGTTTTATCAGCCTAGGCAAAACACAACAGATCATCCATTAGCTCAGGAACAAACTCCTCCCTGGCCGCAGTCGTGAGTTACCTCTACCTAAAGTTAAACCTGGAGACCAGGAGAACAGGCCTCACTCCCAGTTAGAAACGAAATGAGAGGAACCCTCCTCTGTAATTATGATTACTCCACAGCAGCCAAAGTCTCCGGAATTGCCAGCTGGTTGCATCTATCCAGAACAAAACTCACTAACTATAGCCCTGACCCCCCCGGAAGTGGCTCCTGAGGCGTTCGAGTGCCAGCCATTGGACAGCCTGAGATAGCTCTTGAAGAAGCAAAAGCTAAGTACCTGATGACAACACCCTCGTAGCCTTCACCTTGTGGAACTCCCACTGGTGTTGCTTCTTCCCCATAGCCTCCATTATTGTAACTGCTCTAATAACTCTCTCTTGGTGGATAGATACAATTTGTTTAGTTACTAACATGACAATCTTAAAAACTCTTCTTTTTAATTAATCTTCTTGCCCCAAATCTCCTGGCAGAACAAACCAGTTCAGTACGCCCCTTACTACACCTTGGTCGTGATGCGACTCGCCAGCTCAGTGTCTCAAACTGCTCAACTTGCACCAGCCAGGACTTCAGCATGGTGTAGCCCGCTAACACCTCCCACTGGGGCACTGCCAGCCTTTCCCTCACGCCGACTCTCAATCACCACGAACCCTGGAGTCACTACTCCTGGGATCCCCTAACCAATTTCCCAAGAGCCCTCTCCTTTATTTTAGATCAACTAAAGATCCACCAGCCCACTTCACCTCAGCTTATAGGGGCCATCCATACCCAAGTCACTGTAGC
Source organism: Tolypeutes matacus (assembly GCA_026826555.1). Lineage (NCBI taxonomy): Eukaryota > Metazoa > Chordata > Mammalia > Cingulata > Chlamyphoridae > Tolypeutes > Tolypeutes matacus. The sequence continues at coordinate 1,819,597 of JAKSZT010053786.1, read as the reverse complement.
TCCTAATTACGTTTTTCCAATCTGCATGTTGTCCAACCAAACCCGTGGTCCTCTCCTGGGAAAACTCCCCACACAGTTCTGTCAATCTGTAATCCATCTTTCCCCAAATGGTCGCTCCTGGAACCTGGAAGTGTCCGGCACTGGTGTCAATGGCGACAGAAGGAAGGCACAAGGAAACCCGAGGGCGGGGAATCCAACCCAGTGTTTAAACCGTAACTACTTTTTAGAAGCCATCATAGATGAAGCCAAAGCCGACTTTTTAAATCACATCAGCTGCTCACATGGCACCCGGTTTTGCAAAGATAGACCTAACCCTAAATTCTTTTTAAAAACCACAGCTCAACAAGGCCAGTGTTGCAAGGTCCTCTCTAGCCTGACTGGTCCTTTTGTCAATCTAACCTGGCAGCCTGATAACCCCCCAGGTATTTTATTTCATGAAGACAGCAGGGCCCCCACACCTCCACTCTCCCCCATCACCGCAGCTCGGATGGCCCTATCTAAAATTCGATTATTGGCCCCGACACCAACAGCAGGTGCAGGCACCTGCGGTGTGACAGGGAACAAAGGCTGTATAACCTCCGTCTGCGGTCATCTAGCCTCCCTCTCATTCACAGTCACTCTTAAGTCTGAGGAGGGACTGTTCTTTATCTGTGGAAATAAAACCTACCTAACGCTCCCCACCAATTGGACGGGTCTCTGCTCCTTAGCTAATCTCAGTCCTCAGTGATTCAGAAACTATTCCCCATCCCAGCCTGCCATTCCTTTGCATGGCAAAGGTGTGTTCCCTCCCACTCCTAATTCCACATCTCACCTCCCTTCTAGGTGCAGGAGTAGAATAGACGGCCTAGTTGCTAGCCACCAGTTCCACCAAGGCCTGTTCAGTGAGCTGGCCCAAAGCCTACAAACCACGGCCCAGGCCATTCAGACTCTTCAGGGTCAACTTAACTCGTTAGCCACAGTCATCCTACAAAACAGGAGCGGTCTCAATCTTTTAACAGCAGCCCAAGGAGGAACCTGTTCCTGTGAGAAGACTGCTGCTTCTATATTAACCAGTCAGCTGAGGTAGAAACCAGTATTAAGAACCTGAGAGAAAGAGCCACTAGGCTAAATGAAGCTGCTAAAAACAATGAACAACCCTTCTTATTTTCCAAACTCCCTTGGCTTATGTCCCTCCTGGGCCCACTAACAACCATCTTCCTAATACTCCTAATAGGCCCCTGCATTTGTAAACATCTAACAGTTTATCTCTTCCAGGGTCGATGCATTCCACACAAACTTCTGATCATGCATGGATTTCACCCTGTCCCAACCGTTGCAACCAGCACTCCGCCTCCCCACCCAAATAGCATACCGAGAGAGTTTTACCCCTGTCAGGCAGGGGCCTACAGTCCCTAATCAGCAGGAAGCAGATACAGAAGGATGACCCCTCACCCTTCAGCTCCCCCCTTAAGATTAAGGATGTACAGCTCCCTCGGGGGGGGGGGGTGCGGTTTGAGGCAGGATAGAATAGGGACCTGAGGAAGAGGAGCAAACAGAAACACCATCTAGTAAGAAATACCGAGGCAACAGTTGCTGGATTCAGGCAAACAAGTTATCGGAATGCAGCTTGCAACATCCACCCAGCAGAAAGAAGGAAAAACAGGAAGGGCCACCCACCACCTACCTGCTTTTGTAAACACTTCACACAGTAAACACCAGCAGGGTTCGTGGACAGCAGCCAGAAGCCAATCACCGCCAGACAGTGCGTCCTGCTGAGCTCGCAGCCAGAAGCCAACCACCACCTGACAGCAACCCTAGAAACCAAATCACCCAATGAGTTGTCCCTGCTTTGTCTTAAATACACCAATCAGCACAGACCCTAACCCCTATGATAGCCAATAAAACCAGAAACCCCGAGAGAGAGCAGGCACGTCTCTTCCTTGAGCACGCCCGCACTCATGCCTTGAGTGTGTACTTTCTCCTTGCTAAACTCTTTTCTAACTTTCTTATACCTGGGGTGTCTCTGAATTCTTTCTTACAATCTGGCCAAGACCCTGAAACAACCAACTCTGGCAAAACCTAGGAAAGTCGGCCTGGGTTTTATGCCCTCGTGCTTTGTGCTGCCCACTCTACCACACACACGTTGGGTTCTAATCATTTGTTTACACATCTGTCTCCCTGGCCATGCCATGAGGTACTCAAGGAAGTGACTTTCTTAACTCACATCTGAATCTCCAGGGCTTACTGAATTCCTAAGAATCAGAGGTCCTCAATTTTTATCAGAGGAGTGGCTTTCCCCACCTCTATCCACCAGGCACCGAGTAGGTCGTGCATTGAAATATGTTGGAAGAACCTGAGCCAAAAAGGCGGGGTGAGCAGAACCGGCCAACCCAGGCCTGTCTCCCTCTCTCCTCTCCACTTCGGCCCCCTCCTCCCCTCCCGACCCCACTCCTGCAGGCGCTCTGCACCCCACAGGAGGCTCTTGGCCGTTAAGTGGGGCTGGCCAGGCCATTCAAGGCTCTTTCTGGTGGCAATAACCTATTTGCTAACCATTGTTGGATTTTTCCTTTTTCTATGGAAACTGCTTTTTTTTACATTTAATAATTGAAAATATAAACAATTAAAAACTAAAAAGTAAACACAGATAAATAAATATATACATTTCTCAATTAAATGTAATGGATACATATAATTTTTTTTTTGAATCAACATATTACACAATATATTTGGTTCATAGTAATGCATTCATACAGTATTTGTCCTTTTGTGTCTGGCTTGCTTCACTCAACATAATGTCCTCCAGTTTCATCCATGTTGCCATATGCCTTATAACTTCATTTCTTCTTACAGCTGCATAATACTTCATCGTGTGAATAGACCACAGTTTGTTTATCCATTCATCTGTTGATGGACACCTGGGTTGTTTCCAGCTTTTGACAATGGTGAATAATGTGGCTATGAACATCGGTGTGCAGGTGTCTGTTCGTGTCACTGCTCTCAGTTCTTCTGGGTATATACCCAGTAGTGGCATTGCAGGGTCACATGGCAAGTCTATATTCAATTTCTTTAGGAACTGCCAAACAGTCCTCCATAGTGGTTGTACCAACCTGCATTCCCACTAACAGTGAAGAAGTGTTCCTATCTCTCCAACACTTGTAGTTCTCTGTCTTTTTAATAGTGGCCATTCTGATAGGTGTGAAATGATATCTCATTGTAGTTTTGATTTACATTTCCTTAATCATGAGTGATGTTGAGCATTTTTTCATGTGTATTTTTGCCATTTGTATTTCTTCTTTGGAGAAATGTCTATTCAAGTCTTTCGCCCATTTTTTAATTGGGTCATTTGTCTTTTTGTTGTTGAGTTGTAACATCTCTTTATATATCCTGGATATTAAACCCCTATCAGATATGTGATTTCCAAATACTTCTTCCCATTGAGTTGGCTGCCTTTTCACCCTTCTGACAAAGTCCTGTGAGGTGCAAAAGTGTTTGATTTTGAGGAGGTCCCATTTATCTATTTTTTCTTTTGTTGCATGTGCTTTGGGTGTAAGGTCCAAGAAACCACCACCTACTACAAGGTCTTGAAGATGTTTCCCTACATTTTCTTCTAATAGTTTTATGGTCCTGGCTTTTATATTTAGATCTTTGATCCATTTTGAGTTGATTCTTGTATAGGGGGTGAGATAGGGGTCCTCTTTCATTCTTTTGGTTATGGATATCCAATTCTCCCAACACCATTTGTTGAAGAGACTTTTTTTCCCTTTAGCGTGGGCTTGGTAGGTTTGTCAAAAACCAGTTGACTGTATAGGTGAGGGTATATTTCTGGGTTCTCAATTCTATTCCACTGATCGATGTGTCTATCTTTATGCCAGTACCATGCTGTTTTGACACTGTAGCTTTGTAAGATGTTTCAAGGTAAGGCAGTGAAATTCCTCCCACGTTGCTCTTCTTTTTTAGAATGCTTTTGGCTATTTGGGTGCACTCACCCTTCCAGATGAATTTGGTAATTGCCTTCTCTAATTCTGTAAAGTAAGCTGTTGGGATTTTGATTGGTATTGCATTGAATCTATAAATCAGTTTGGGCAAGATTAACATCTTCACAATATTTATTCTTCCAATCCATGAACACAGAATGTCTTTCCATTTGTTTAGGTCTTTTTAAATTTCTTTTAGCATTGTTTTGTAGTTTTCTGCATATCGGTCCTGTGCTTCTTTGGTTAAATTAACTCCTAGGTAATTGAGTCTTTTTGTTGCTATTGAAAATGGAATTTTCCTCCTGATTTCGTCCTCAGATTGTTCAGTACTAGTGTACAAAAACATTACTGATTTTTGCGTGTTGATCTTGTATCCTGCTACTTTGCTGAACTCATTTATTAGTTCAAGTAGCTTTGTCATGAATACTTCAGGATTTTCTAAGTACAGGATCATGTCATCCGCAAACAGAGTTTTACTTTCTCTTTTCCTATTTGGATGCCTTTAATTTTTTTGTCTTGTCTAATTGCCCTAGCTAGAACTTCTAGTACAATGGTGAATAATAAAGGCGACAGTGGGTATCCTTGTCTTGTTCCCGATCTTAGAGGGAAAGCTTTCAACCTTTCCCCATTGAGTATGATGTTGGCTGTGGGTTTTTCATATATGCCTTTTATCATATTGAGGAATTTTCCTTTTATTCCTATCTTTTGAAGTATTTTTATCGAAAAAAGGATGCTGGATTTTGTCGAATGCCTTTTCTGCATCTATTGAGATGATCATGTGGTTTTTTCCTTCAATTTGTTAATGTGGTGTATTACATTGATTGGTTTTCTTATGTTGAACCAGCCTTGCATACCAGGAATAAATCCCACTTGGTTGTGATGTATAAGTCTTTTGATATGCTGTTGGATTCGATTTGCAAGTATTTTGTTGAGAATTTTTGCATCTATGTTTATTAGAGAGATTGGTCTGTAATTTTCTTTTTTTGTGGAATCTTTATCTGGCTTTGGTATTAGGGTGATTTGGCTTCATAAAATGTGTTGGGTAATTTTCCCTTCTTTTCAATTTTTTTGGAAGAGTTTAAACAAGATTGGTGTCAATTCTTTTCAAAATGCTTGGTAGAATTCACCTGTGAAGCCATCTGGTCCTGGGATTTTCTTTGCTGGGAGATTTTTTATGACAGATTCAATCTCCTTAAATTTGATTGGTTTGTTAAGTTCTTGTATTTCTTGTAGCATCAGTATAGGTTGGTTGTGCATTTCTAGAAATTTGTCCATTTTGTCTAGATTGTCTAGTTTGTTGGCATATAGTTTCTCATAATATCCTCTTATGATTCTTTTTATATCTATGGGGTCATTTGTAACTTCCCCCCTTTCATTTCTGATTGTATTTATTTGCGTCTTCTCTCTTTTTATCTTTGTTAGTCTAGCTAGGGGTTTGTCAATTTTATTGATCTTCTCAGAGAACCAGCTTTTGGTTTTATTGATTTTCTCTATTGTTTTTCTGTTCTCAATTTCATTTATTTCTGCTCTAATCTTTATTATTTCTTTCCTTCTTTTTGCTTTTGGATTGGTTTGCTGTTCTTTTTCTAATTTCTCTAGTTGTTCAGTTAAATCTTTGAGTTTAGCTCTTTCTTGTTTTTTAATATTGTCATTTAGGGCTATAAATTTCCCTCTCAAGACTGACTTCGCTGTATCCCATAAGTTTTGATATGTTGTATTCTCATTTTCATTTGTCTCAATATATTTACTGATTTCACTTTCAATTTCTTCTTTGACCCACCGAATATTTAGGAATGTGTTGTTCAGTCTTTGCAAAAGTAAATTTGCAAATTTACTTTTTTCCTGTCTGTTATTGATTTCTAGTTTCATTTCATTATGATCTGAGAAGGTGCTTTGTATAATTTCAATCCTTTTGTATTTATTGAGAGCTTCATTGTGACCTAACATGTGTTCTATCCTGGAGAAAGATCCATAGGCACCTGAGAAGAATGTATAACCGGCTGAGTTTGGATACAGTGTTCTGTATATGTCTGTTAGGTCTAACTTGTTTATCATATTGTTCAAGTTCTCTGTTTCCTTGTTGATCTTCTGTCTAGTTGTTCTATCTAATGATGTGAGAGGGGTGTTGAAGTCTCCAACGATTATTGTAGAAATGTCTTTTTCTCCCTTCGGTTTTGCCAAAGTTTGTCTCATATATTTTGGGGCACCCTGGTTAGGTGTGTAGATATTTATGACTGTTATATCTTCCTGGTGGATCATCCCTTTTATTAATATATAATGGCCTTCCGTATCTCTTATCACTTTTTTGCATTTAAAGTCTGTTTTGTCTGATATTAGTATAGCTACCCCTGCTCTTTTCTGTTTACTATTCATGTGGAGTATCTTTTTCCAACCTTTTACTTTCAGCTGGTTTGTATCCTTGGGTCTGAGGTGAGTTTCTTGTAAGCAGCATATGGATGGCTCATGTTTTTTTATCCATTCTGTCAGCCTGTATCTTTTGATTGGGGAATTTAATCCATTCACATTCAATGATATTACTGAAAATGCACTATTTATTTCCTCCATTGTATTCTTTGGTTTTTATATGTCATCTTATATTTGTCTCTCTTTTTACTCTTTTGGTTATCCTTTCTGCTTTTCTTTCTTCTATACTCTCCTCCAAGCCTCTGTCTCCTGTCTTTTTCTTTGGTTCTAAGGCTTCCTTTAATATTTCCTGCAAAGGTGGATTCTTTTTTGCAAACTCTCTTAGTTTCTGTTTGTTTTTGAATACTTTATACTCACCTTCGTATTTGAAGGACAGTTTTGCTGGATAAAGAATTCTTGGCTGGCAGTTTTCTCTTTCAGTTTCCTCATTGTGTCATACTACTGTCTTCTTGCCTCCATGGTTTCTAAGTCTTCCTGGACGTCCTTTGTATGTGATCGTTTGCTTCCCTCTTGCTGCTCTGAGAATTTTCTTTTTATCTTTTACATTTGACACTCTGAATAGTATGTGTCTTGGCATAGGTCTATTTGGGTTTATTCTCATTGGGGTACGGTATGCTTCTTGGACATGTAAGTTCATTTTTTTTGTGAGAGTTGGGAAATTTTCAGCTATTATTTCCTCAGATACTCTTTCTGCCCCTTTTCCTTTCTCTTCTCCTTCTGGAACTCCCATGACACATATGTTGTTGTGTTTTGTGTTGTCATTGAACTCTCTGAGCCCCTGCTCAATTTTTTCCATCCTTTTCTCTCTGTTCTTTTCTCTCTTCAGTTTTATGGAAACTGCTTTTTGCTGGGAGTAGATGCTCAGTGGCAAGTGATTCATGGTGTTTTTACTTTGCTTGTGGCCACCCTCCCTTTGCCAGTGAGTCCAACACATGGCAGCAAGCCTGGCCCCCCTGACATGGGATCTTGGCAGGCTTGCTCCTTCGGCCTCAGGCATCACCTCCCGGGCGGCCCATGCTGTGCACAGCTCCTTCCTTTACACTCTGCTAGTTAGATTGAAATGTAACTGAAATTGAAAATACTTTCGTTTCTCTTTGTGATACCCAAAGTGCTTAGGTGAAGTAGCTAACGCCTTGTTTCCTCCACCCCTGGCAGGAGAAGCCATCTGCAGAAAAGTGCAACTCGAAGTCCATGTGCATGTCCAGGTTCTCATATCTAACTGTGGGCAAGAAGGCCGAGCAGTAAAGAAGTGATATTTTTGTTTCTCAGAAAAAAAAAAAAAAAAAAAAAAAAAAAAAAAAATTTGAAACCACCCAAAACCTCTAAAACCTGAAAAACAGACAAATGAACAATGAGCCACATCTGGGAACTAACAACAGCCACTTGGAGCACACCCAGCTCTCTGACCTCTGGCTCGCAAGCATGACCTAATCAGGCATTTGGCTGACAAATATTTAAGGTGTGCCCACAACATGTTAGGGCTGTGTGTTCATTTGCTACATGTTAGGGCTGTTGGGGATTCAGACTGACTGAGAGTGTGCCAACACTTGCAGGTGAGAAGGTTCAGTGTGCAGAGAGAAAAGTCCATTAGAGGGCAGGAAAAACCACAGCTGACAGGGACATGAGTAAAGGCGATTAATTAGGAGTTAAGTAGGAGTTAAGCACCAGGGTCAGGAGCAAAGTAAAGCCTTTGTTCCTTTGCTTACCAAATGAAACTTGCACCCAAACCTTTAACTTAAGTCCCTAATATTTATGTCCCAGGAGGTGCGTGGGTCCCTGTGTCTGTCTAGAGGGTCAGAAGCTTCTATTGGCTTATGTATTACTGCATGCAACATTGTGAGACATGACCCGCTGACAGTGGTTTGAGGAGCTTCTGATGACAGACTCACAGTCTGTTCCAAACCGTGTTATACTGTGTTATACTTCCATGTAAAAGGAATTTATGTGTATATTTTCACTCCAGAAATAGAATTTGTCAAAGAAACCAATTGTACCTTAAATATCTTTCATTGCGGTCTACAATCATTTACGCCAATGTGTTTTATTTAGTGCTGTTAACCTACTCCAGGGTGCTGTTTCCTCTCCCAAGCGCCATCAGCTCTTGTCCAAGCCCATTGACAGCGCTCCCCTCCCGACCACGCCTCCCCGGGGCAGGTAGGGCACCAAGGAGCAGTGCCACAGGGCAGCCGGCATGAAAGCTGGGCCTGGACCCGTGTCCTCCTCAGCATTCTGTTAGGCTTCTCAGCTCCGCTCCAAAAGCCACTCATCTACAAGGGCCAGAACCAGAAATTACAAAGAGGTGTCACTTCTTTCCAAGAAGAAAAGGTTAAGGAAATTACAGAGACACTTTTGAGAGAAAAGGGCACACTAACTGGATGAGATGCTAGGACAAAATGCATAAACCCAGACATAGGGCCACTCTGATTTCACATCTAAATGTGAAAGACAAGCGGGTGTGGCTCAAGTGGTTGGGCATCCGTCTACCATATGGAAGGACCCGGGTTCAATCCCTGGGACCTCCTGGTAGAATAATAATAAAAAAAAAAAAAGGGCAAGCCAGGCAAGATGACACAACAAAAGAGAGACATGGGAGAGCCAAGGCGAGACGTGCCAGAAACCAGGATCTGAGGTGGCACAAGTGACAGGGTGACTCTCTCCCACATCGGAGGTCCCTAGGATCGAATCCCAGTGAAGGCTGGAGGAGAAAAATGAGAAGGCAAGAAACAGACACAGAAGATCACCCAGCAAATGGACACAGCAAGCGGAGGCGGGGAGGGGGAAACTCAGAACTGTACACCAAAAAGAAAAAGTAAAGTCAAAAAAAAAAAAAAAAAATGCAAAAGACAAAGCTTAGCTTCCAGAAGGTAATATAAGAAAATATCCTAATAATCTTGAGAGAAGAAAGGATTTCTATAAAAGGACAAAAAAACACCTATTTTAAAGGAAGAGATTGACACCTTCAACTACTTTAAAATCAAGTATTTGTCTTAACAAGACACCACTAAGGGGGTGAAAAGGCCAGCCATGGTAGAAGAAGGTATTCGCAACACATGTAAAGAAGGGCCAGCATCCAGAATATAGAAAGAACTACAAACCAGTGGGAGAAAGACCGACATGACAGTTCAGTAAGAGGCCCCGAACATGAGCAGGCACTTTAAAAAAGGAAGTACACGTGGCCAGTGAGCTCGTGAAACAATGCTCATACACATCTGTCTGCAGGGAAATGCAGTTAGGCCCACACGAGTCGCTCACCAGAGACGCCAGGCGGAAGTGCCAGCTGGGGCGGTGGCTGCGGGAGTCAGTTTGGCATCCCCTAGGAAAGCTGCAGATGCCTTGGATGACGTGCACTGTGGGAGTGTGGGCGAGAACGTTCCCTGCAGCCTTTTTTGTAACAGCCCCGGACGCCCATTCCCAGTGGGATGGACAGATGAATGTGGTGGTACCGACAGTGGGACGTTATTGGTGACAGAATGAAGTACAGCTAAACGCAGGCTGGGCAGGAAAAAAAGGCCAGACTCCAAGGAGTATTTACTCCTTGTTCAAGGATAGGTAAGAACCTGATTGTGTGAGGATGTGGGTTTGACGGTAAAAGTATTCAAAGCAAGGAAGTGATTCGTCCAACGTTGCTACAGTCACCAGGATGTGGATGCCTCTGGGCCACCACAGGGCACCCCCGGGCTGCAGGGCTGCCAACTGTTCTGGTGGTTGACCTGGATGGTGGGCTCCTAAGTTTTGCTTTCTAATAATTCATAATGTTTATGTCTTACATGCTTTGTGTGCTACATTTTACCTTTTTAAGGTAAAGGTATTTACCTTTTTTCTTTTTGAAAGGTTTTTAAAAAGGACAAATGGCAAAACAACTGCCTTGATTTTATGTGACTGTGATAGCTTTTCCTGTGGCCCATCGCATGTGATTTAAAAAATGCCTACTGTCAGAGAGTCCAGAAAAAGGACAAGCTGATGTGCTCTGGAGAGTTGGTTGAGGAGGCAGAGAGGGCTCTGGGCTGATGGCAAACCAGCATCAGTGGTGAAGAGAACTTGGAGTGTAGTCACTTTAGGAAAAGTCAGAGTGAAAGAATTTTCTAAGATAATCCATGCAAAATGTGATTTGAAGTATGTATGTAAAACCAAATTAATTAATATCAATAGCTGTTTCATTTACATTCTGTTAGGCGTTGAATTGTGTCCCCCAAAAGATACATTGCCGTCCTCACCCCAGTCCCTCTGAATGGGGCCTTATTTGGAAATAGGGTGTTGCAGATGGTATCAGTGGAGACAGGGTCACACTGGAGCAGGGCGCCCTTAATCCAGTGTGACTGGTGTCTTTAGGAGGACAGACATGGACAGACAGGGAGAAGACCATGCGATGATGGAGCAGAGGTGGACTTGCTGCAGCTCAAGCCAAGAAATGCCAGGAGCTGGAAGAGGCAGGGAAGGAGCCTCCGGGACAGGTTTCCGAGGGAGCTGGCCCTACCTACACCTTGGTTTCAGACTTCTGACTCCCAGAACAGTAAGGCATTTCTGTAGTTTTAAGCCACCCAGTTTGTGGTACTTGAGCACGGCAGCTATAGGAAGCCGTGTCATTCTCACAGTCAAGCCAGTTGCCCAGGTCTTTTGCTGGAGCTATCCTTGGGAGTCAGGCATTCCCGCGCTCTTCGGGCAGACCCAGGAGCTGTTAGCCCTGTCTAATGGGACTAAGGCATGGGGAGATGAAGGATAAAGTAAGCTGCCTAAGTTCACATGGCTAGTCAGAGGTCTTAGTTTGCAAACACAAACTTGGAAGGGAATCTCTGGTAATGAATAATGTAGAGACCATAGAATCATCAGGAAGGCTGACAAGGGCAGCTGAGAACCCAGAGCCACAGCTCAAGTCTTGGGGTCCACAGCCAGATCAGGAGGTGGTATGGAGTCTGTGGGCAGCGCCCCTTTGCCACTCAGCATGCCAGGGACTGTGGGTGCAGGAGGTACAGAAAGAAGTACCCCAGGCCCCATGCCCTGAAGAGCTGATCGTCTCATCTCTCAACAATATCAGCTGGGTCCTACTGCTGCCTTGAATGGGACATCTCCAGCATAAAATGGCCAACCCTCTTTCTGCCTCCCGTATGTGTTATGGAGTGTGGCAGTTTGAGATTATTTTTGTGAATCCAAAAAGAGAGAAAGATTATGTTTGTAAGTTAATCTGTTCTTCTGGGTGTGATACTCTTTGATTATACTGGATTCAGTTGAGTGCCCTTGATTAAATTACCAGTTAAGATTAGGGCTTTGGGGGAGCAGCTGTTGCTCAAGTGGTTGAGCGCCTGCCTCCCATGTATGAGGTCCCAGGTTCGATTCCCCGGTACCTCCTGAAAACACCAAACAAATGAAAAAAAGCAAAAAAAAAAAACAAAAAACAGCTCTCTTTGGGGAGCAGATGTAGCTCAGTGGTTGAGTGCTTGCTTCCCATGTATGAGGGTCCTGGATTCAATCCCAGGTACTTCCTAAAAAAAAAGATTAGGGCTTTGATTCAACCAGGTCCATAAGGCGTGATGCAGGTTGAGTCTCTGCTCCCTTGGTGGGCTGATATAAATGGACACTCACTCAAGAAGACACACAGGAAGAGAGAGCTCTGTCATTTTTGATCCTGGGGCCCTGGGAATAGATGAGCCATTTGCCTGGTAGTTTGCAGCTGACCTTGGGAAAAAAGTCGAGACTGATACAGGAAGCCCTGAGAGACAAGCCCTATGTCAGCTTACAGCTGAGATGGGGAAGGAACTAGGCCCACGGAGCCACAAGAGGAAAAGGAAGCCCAGGAAGGAGAGACCTGGCAGGGCTCAGTGACCATCTTCCTTCAACTCGCGACTGGCTTTGGTGAGAAAGCAACCTTGAGTTGGACTCTTGAGGTAACTGTAAGGTTTTACCCCAAATAAATACCCTGTATAAAAGCCAACAGAGTTCTAGAACTTTGCATCAGCAGCCCTTTTGGCTAATGTGAGATGCCTTTTCCCAATCTATATTTCCCAGTTATTGTCACTTCTCTTTTTCCATGAATGGTAAAGGTCATCGGCTAAAGGATGCCTTAGGAGTGTGGATGTGGAGATTGACAAGCTCCTTCACTCCCTGCCACACAGTTGTTCAGACCTTGTGATTGCTCGGTGCCCGCCTCGCTGGTGAATGGGATGCTGAGGGGTGGTTTGGAGGAACTCAGGGGAGAGAGTGATCATTTGATATGGGTATGGAGAGGCTTCTACAGGCTGCCAGAGATAAATACATCGACTGATCCGAGGAGGTCAAGTGAAGTCAGATTTCACAAAGGAAATTTCTCCAGGAAGCACAAAGGGCTAGGGAAGGGAGCAGAGCAGCGTGGGATCCCTGGGAGACCTGCAGAGCAGTGCTTGCATAACCCGAGACCGTGCGGGGGGCTCACGCCTCTTGTCCCAGTGGCCAGAAGTGAGCCAGACCACCAGGTGCGTGAGCCAGGCGACTGCTGTGCTCGCCGGACCCCGGATGACCCTGATGTCCACTGCATCTCCAAGCAGTTTTAGGATTTCTCCTAGGAGGTGACGTTCTAGCAGAGGCCTGAATAAAGTAAGGAGTGAGCCGTGGACGTCTAGGCAGAGGGACGTGGACAGGGGAGCCTCACGTGTCAGGTCCAGGGCCGGAGTCTGCCGGGTGCCTTCAAGGAACAGGTGGGAGGCCAGCATGCCCGGGGCCCATGGGCACAAGGCTGAGTGACGGATGGGCCGGGCGCCTTTGGGTTATGGCAGAGCCATGGGCTCATGATGAAACTCCTGAGAGATGTGCTGGTAGAAAGTGCACACAAAAACATTTGGAGGGAAGCGGCTGTGGCTCAATCAGTAGGGCTCCCGTTTACCATATGGGAGGCCCCGGGTTCGGTTCCCGGGGCCTCCTGGTGAAGGCAAGCCCGCCCGCATGGCGTGGTTAGCTGACCCAGCGAGCACAAGCAGCAAGGGGGGGATAAATGAATAAATAAATAAAATCTTTAAAAAAATAAAATAAAATAAAACAGTTGGAGACGCAGAGGAAGGTGGCTGATAGGCTCTGTAGTACGTGCTCAGAGCACATAGCAGGTGTGGCAGGGAAGCCCGAGCGTGGCCGTGTCTCCGCCCCTGGCCTGTGACTCACTCTCACCAGCAGCATCTGGCAAAGGGGAAGGGCTTCTGCAGATGGATCGAGGGCCCACGTCAGCTGGGGCGAGCCTGGCAGCAGCTTCCTCCCCAGCAAAGCCTCCGGGTGATGGCAGCCTTGATGGCAGCCTGAGACTCTGAGCAGGGCACCGAGGCGAGCCGGGCCAGGACCCCAGGCCCACGCAACTGCACAGTGATAAACACGCCTCACTTCAGGCTGCTGGGTTTGTGGTAACTTGTCGCACAGCACAGAAAACCATTACAATTAGAGATTGCCAGTACAGGCGTGTGATGTTTCTCACCAGTTTATAAAGTGATGTGTCTTTGTTTCTGTGTAAGTAGAAACAGGTCAACTCCTGGGACACAAGGAATAAACGAAATGGCCCCAGAACAGGCAGAAACCGTCAGCAGTGTTTCCTCGTGCGGAGCAGGAGAAGGGGCCCAGTGCTTCCCCGCGCCCACCCCCGTGCACACAGAGCCAGGCTGAGAGCGGCTCTACAGTGTGTTCCAAACCATCCAAACCACCATAGAAGACATAACCACGAAGAGCCAGTCCATCTCTTGGACTTTCTAGATGGCCCTGCTAATCTTAACAAAATACTAACAAGGCAAATGTGCATTTTTAGTAATGCTAGCGGATCAAGTCAGTATTTCATAATCACAGGACTAGGCTAGTCTATCATAAAAACAAAAAGATGGGTTCTGAAGCAGTACCAAGCAAGACCTAAAATGCCTCATTTTAGGGGGAGTCAGGAGATTGCAAAAAGCTACAACCTAAGCAAAGGGTACAGACTTTAAAAAGGTTATTGTTGTAGTAAATGAAACTTATCAAAAGCAACCTTGATCGGTGGCCTGGTTAGAATTGCCTTGACAAGGCCTGTCTAGAGGCAGCCCTAGCCAGGAATCCATCCGTCTGAATATAACCAAATGCCCAGGGCTTCCAGCCCTGGAAAAAATGTCAAAATAAATAGAGCGAGGTAGCTGATGTGGCTCAGTGGTTGAGCACAGGCTGCCCCCATGCGAGGTCCTGGGTTCAATCCCTGGCCCTGGTACCTCAAAAAAACAAAAGCAAAACAAAAACACCAAAATACGTAGAGCTGTAACCCTAGAAAGGTATTTAAAAGAAAAAAATAGAGTTAAATCATGCTGTTGATTTTTACAGTGAGGAATCAGTTTTGTAACTGTTGCATTTGAGTATGCTTTATTTGGTATTTTAGGTGTTTGCAGTCTTCCAAGGAATACACATTTTGTAACTGCAGTTTAAGTTGTTTAAAGTCATTGTTTAAATGCCAAGAAATGTTTTCAAAGGTTTATAAAGTCCAGGGAGTGTGGATGTTTCCTCTCGGAGCCAGAGCTCTGGGGACGGTCAGGAACCTGATCAGCCGAGGAAAGGGGAATGGGTTCTGGAAACCGAGTGGAGGGCCTGGCCTTCCCACGAACAGGGACCTGAATCATACCAAGACGACAGGGAGCACAGGCATCTCCATGGAGATGGAAACATCTCCAAGTGAAAAAAGCAAACTGCAGAACAATATGTAGAGTGTGGTCTGACATGGGAAAGAAGTCAAGCCATGTAAACATACGTAGAAATGTAAATATGTGGGGAAGGATCACAAGATCTGCTTGAACATTCACCATGTGCCTGGAAAGGGCAGGGGGAGTGGGGCCAAGGGGACACTTAACATCACAGCCTTCTGTCCACTTGCATATTTATGAGCAGTTTCTCAGCCAGGGTGGGTTTACCCCCCAAGGTCTATCTGGCAATGCCTGGGGACATTTTGGGCTGTCTCAACAGGGTGGGTGCCACCATCTTCCGGGGGTAGAGGCCAGCGATGCTGCCAAACACCCTACCAAGCACAGGACAGCCCCACAACAGCTAATTATCTTGCCCCAAATGGCATTAGGGCCGAGGCTGAGAGCCCTGTTTTAGAGTGAGGATGTATCAGTGTGTTATTTGTGAAATACACACACACCTATACACAAGTGGATGTGCAAACAGTAGGGAGACAATGAACGTGGACAGATGGTTCACGAGTACTCTCTTGAGATGCTTGATAAACATAGGAAAAAAGTTCAGCATCACTAGCAATAAAAGGAAATGTGAATTAAAACAAAAGATCATTTCCCCCGTCAGGCTTGTGCAAATCCAATAAAAAGTCTACTAATCCAGAGGAGACGGAAGGTGGCTGGTTAAAGCCAGCCTCTGGTGCCATCGGTCAGTGCCTGCCATGCAAATGTGTGCCAGGATCCCAGGCAGCCCTTGCTGAAGGGCGCTTGCCTCGAAATCCTGTAGAGTAGGTGCAGTTGTCAGCCCATCTTACAGATGAGGAAACCGAGTCACTGCTGGGCGCCTGGGTAGTAAGCCGAGGGAAAGGGGGATCTGAACCCAGGCAGCCCGACGGGGAGCCTGTGCGCTTAACCAGAAAGCTGCGTGACAGCCCCCTGCCCGCCTGACTGCAGCTGTCCAAGAGGAATGTCCTGGGAGACGGCGCGTAGTGGCATGACACAGGAGGGACAGGCCAGCGTGCGTGGCGGGGGCTCCTCCGGGGGCACCGCGAGGCGGGCTTGGGCGGCGCCAGCTCCGGAGTGGTTCCCTGAGGAGCCAGGGCTTTCCCCTGTGGGCCACGTGAAGGTGGCCTTTAGGGGCGACTCCTCAGAGGGTGGGCGCGAGGGCCGCGCGGCTGGTGGCGGCTGGTGGCGAGGCCTGCAGGATGGAGGCCAGGACTGGCAGTGCCAAAGGCCAGAAACGAAAGCGTCCAGGGTTTTACTGCGATGGCATTGGCTTCCGCTAACAGCCCAGACTGCGAACGGGTCCCGCAGGCCTGTGAGGTGAGAAACCCTGCACAGTCCACGCCCGTTTCGCTCTTGAACCCTGAGGAGCCAGGACGAAGTAATTGTCTCCCTGGCTCGGGGGCTGTGGCGGGTTGGATCTGAGAACCTCAGGATGGGACCTTATTTGGAAATAAGGTCTTTGCAGATGTTTTAAGTGAAGACGAGGTCACACGGGAGCAGGGGGCCCTCAGCCAGGGCCTGGCGTCCTTAGAAGGGAAAAGACAGCCAGGCAGCTAGGGGAGAGCCATGGGAAGATGCAGGCGGGAACAGGCTGCCAGGAGCTGGAAGCGGCCGGGGTTCTCCCCCGGAGCCTTTGGAGGGAGCTCGGCTCTGGTGATCTTTCTTTTTTTTTTTTTACTTTTTATTTTGAAATACTTTCAAACTTGTAGGACAGTTACTTATAAGTGTTCAAAACATATAGGACAGTTAAAAAAATAATACAAATCCCATAAATATCCCACATTCCCCTAGCTCCCCAGATCCCCAGATTCACCAATTTTAACAGTGGATCATATTTGCCGTATCCTATCCATTTACTCGTCCATCCATCCATCCATCCGTCTGTCTACCAATGCATTTTCTGAACACTTGGCTGTAGGCTATATACATCATGTCCTCGAACACTTAATACTGTCATGTACATTTCCTAAGACCAGGGGTATTCATTTAAGAAATCACCTTAAGTGCACTTAGCAAGTTCAAGAAACTTAACATTGATATAAAGCTTACAGTCTACATTCCAATTTTTCATTATGTCCCAAAATTGTCCTTTTGGGCCTTCTCTCCTCTCTTGTTAGATCCTATCCAGAATCACGTAATTGCCATTGTCTCTTTAGTTGCCCTGGCTTTTTTTTTTTTTTTTTAAGGTATCAGGGTCAGAGATTGAACCCGGGACCTCCAATGTGGGAAGCAGATGCTCAACTGCTTGAGCCACAGATGCTCCCCTCTGGCTTTTTGTTGTTGTTGTTTTATTAATCCTTACATTAATTCTGTGGAGTAGATATTATATCAGTTTTACAGGGGAAGAAACCAAGCCTCAGGATAAGGGGTTTGCCCAAATAAGAGGCCAAGCTGGGACTTCCCATACCTGTAACCTCTAGTGTAGCTGCCTCATTTTCTTAAATTTGACAGCATGCTATTTCCCTGGTTTTAACCACTATTTCTGTTTCATTCAATATTCATTAATTTGCCCAATAAATAGGTATTGAGTCCCTGCTATATGCAGCTAAGCAAGTTAAAAAAAAAACTCCTGATATGAGTGATGCAGAAGATGAAAAACCGGGACATGTTAGGAAGGGGATGGGGTGTCTATTCTAAATCCAGGTGCTCTCCCCACGCCACCCCGGGCCGCTCACACGCTTACACCTGTGACTGAGCAAACTCGTAAAGTCCACAAACGTTTCCCTAGGCGTTACATTGCGCTCAGGATCAGGCAATCCACCCGGGTGCGTTTACCGCTGCCAGTAGGCCGACAGGACCTCGGCTTGGGATCCAGAAATGGAATTTTGTTCTTGAATCCAGACTTCCACCCTGAGAGGTCCTAGCTCTCGTGTACCAACCAAAGGATAGGGCCCTTCTTCCTTCACTAGGACCACCTGTTTTCTCCCCTCTGGCTTTTTAAAAATTGTGGGAACATGCACACAACGTAAACTCCCACCCATAGGATTAATCACTTTCACAAGGTTGGGGTACCCTCATCACCTTCCATTATTAGAACTGTCCATCTCCCCAAACAGAAATCCGACACCCATTATGCATTAACTCCCTATTGTCCCCGCCCCGGCACCCTGTATTCTCATTGCTGTCTCTATGAACTTGCATATCCTCCAATATTTTCTTTGTAGTTACCACGGGGCTTAAATTTAACATCCTAAATCTATAACAATCCCATTTGCTATGATACCAACTTAACGTCAACAGTATACACAAGCTAAGTTCCTAGACCCCCTGCCCCCACCTCCATGTAGTTCCCAAATTACATATTTATATACCATGAGTCCAAAACCATTGCTTCATCATTACATTTACACATTTGCCCCTTAGATCCTATAGGAAGTAAAAAGTGGAGTTACAAACCAAACACACAATAGCACTGACATTTACCTTTACTTATGTCATTACCCTCACTGGAGATCTTTATTTCTCCAGGTGGCTTCAGTCTAAGGTCTGTTGCCCTTTCCTTTCGACCTTCACACCTCTCTCTAGCAATTCCCACAGAACCCGTCCAGTGGTGAAGAATTCCCTCAGCTTTGGTTTATCTGGGGATGTCTTAATTTCTCTCTTGTTTTTTGAAAGACAGCCTTACTGGACATTGAATTCTTAGTTGGCAATTTTTTTCAGCATTTTGAATGTGTCATCCCATTGCCTTCTTTTTCTTTTTTTGTTCATCTTTATAAATTGATTTATATTTACATTTTATATAAATGGAATTATACAATATGTTACACAATATATTTAGTTCATAATAGCGCAATCATACAGTATTTGTCCTTTTCTATTCAGCTTGCTTCACTCAACATAATGTCCTCCAGGTTCATCCATGTTGTCATATGCTATACGACTTCATTTCTCCTTACTGCTGTATAATATTTCATCGTGTGACTAGACCACAGTTTATTTATCCATTCATCAGTTGATGGACACCTGGGTTGTTTCCAGCTTTTGGCAATGGTGAATAATGTGGCTATGTACATCGGTGTGCAGATGTCTGTTTGTGTCACTGCTCTCAGTTCTTCTGGGTATATACCCAGTAGTGGTATTGCAGGGTCACGTGGCAAGTCTATATTCAACTGCCAAACAGTCCTCCATAGTGGTTGTACCATCCTGCATTCCCACCAACAGTGAAGAAGTGTTCCTATCTCTCCACAGCCTCTCCAACACTTGTAGTTCTCTGTCTTTTTAATAGTGGCCATTCTGATAGGTGTGAAATGATATCTCATTTTAGCTTTGATTTACATTTCCCTAATCATTAGTGATGTTGAACTTTTTTCATGTGTTTTTTTGCCATTTGTATTTCTTCTTTGGATAAATGTCTATTCAAGTCTTTTGCCCATTTTTTAATCAGGTCATTTGTCTTTTTATTATTGAGTTGTAGCATCTCTTTATATATCATGGATAGTAAATGCTTATCGGGTATGTGATTTCCAAATATTTTCTCCCACTGAGTCGGCTGCCTTTCAATCTTTTGACAGAATCCTGTGAGGTGCAGAAGTGTTTAATTTTGAGGAGGTCCCATTTATCTATTTTATCTTTTTTTGCTTGTTCTTAGGGTATAAGATCCAAGAAAACACCACCTGCTACAAGGTCTTGAAGATGTTTCCCTAAATTTTTTTCTAGTAGTTTTATGGTCCTGGCTTTTATTTTTCAATCTTTGATCCATTTTGAGTTGACTCTTGTATAGGGAGTGAGATAGGAGTCCTCTTTCATTCTTTTGGCTATGGATATCCAGTTCTGCCAGCACCCTTTGTTGAAGAGACTGTTTTGTCCCATGAACATGGACTTGGTAGGTTTGTCAAAACCAGTTGGCTGTAGAGGTGAGGGTTTATTTCTGGACTCTCAGTTCTATTCCACTGATCGATGTGTCTATCTTTATGCCAGTACCATGCTGTTTTGACCACTCTACCTTTGTAATATGTTTCAAGGTCAGGCAGTGAAATCCCTCACACGTCGCTCTTCTTTTTTTAGAATGCTTTTGGCTACTCAGGTGCGTTTTCCCTTCCAAATGAATTTGATAATTGCCTTTTCTATTTCTGTGAAGTAGGCTGTTGGAATTTTGATTGACATTGTATTGAAACTATAAATCAGTTTGCGTAGGATTGACATCTTCACAATATTTATTCTTCCAATCCATGAACACAGAATGTCTTTCCATTTGTGTAGGTCTTCATTGATTTCTTTTAGTGGTGTTTTGGAGTTTTCTGCATGTGGGTTCTGTACATCTTTGGTTAAATTGATTCCTAGGTATTTGAGTCTTTTTGTTGCTATTGTATATTGAATTTTTCCCTAATTTCCTCCTCAGATTGTTCAATACTAGTGTACAGAAACATTACTGATTTTTACGTGTTGATCTTGTATCCTGCCGCTTTGCTGAACTCCTTTAGTAGCTCCAGTAGCTTTGTAGTAGCCATTTCAGAATTTTCTAAATATAGGTTCATGTCATCTGTGAATAGTGAAAGTTTCACTTCCTGTTTTTCCTATTTGGATGCCTTCCCCCCCCCCCCCGCCATTTTTGTTCTAGCTAGACCTTCAGTGTTGAATAACAGCAACGACAGTGGGCATCCTTGTATTCTTGTTTGTAGAGGGAAAGCTTTCAACCTTTCCCCATTGAGTAGAATGCCGGCTGTGGGGTTTTCATGTATGCCCTTCTTCATGCTGAGGACCTTTCCTTCTATTCCTATCTTTGGAAGTTTTTTTTAATCAAGGAAGGATGCTGGATTTTGTTGAATGCCTTGCTGCATCGATAGAGATGATCATGTTGGTTTGTTTTTTCCTTCAAGTTGTTAATGTGGTGTATTATAATAATTTATTTTCTTGTTTTGAACCACCCTTCCATACCAGGAGTAAATACCACTTGGTTGTGGTATATAATTATTTTGATATACTGTTGGATTCTATTTGCAAGTATTTTTTTGAGAAATTTTGCGTCTATGTTCTTTAGAGAGATTGGTCTGTAATTTCCTTTTTTTGTAGAATCTTTATCTGGCTTTGGTATTAGGGTGATGTTGGCTTCATAAAATGTGTTGAGTAATTTTACCTTCTCTTCAGTTTTTTGAAAGAGTTTAAACAGGATTGGTGTTAATTCTTCTTGAAATGCTTGGTAGAATTCACCTGTGAAGTCATCTGGTCCTGGACTTTTCTTTTTTGGGAGATTTTTGATGATGGATTCAATCTTTTAAAGTGTGATTGGTTTGTTAAGTTCTTGTATTTCTTTTAGCGTCAGTGAGGATGTTTGTGCATTTCTAGGAATTTGCCCATTCACCTAGGCTGTCTAGTTTGTTGGCATACAGTTTCTCATAATAGCCTCCTATGAGCCTTTTTCTGTTGGGTCAGTTGTAACTTCCCCCCTTTTTCTGTTGGGTCAGTTGTAACTTCCCCCCTCTCATTTCTGGTTTTATTTATTTGCATTTTCTCTCTTTTTTCCTTTGTTAGTCTAGCTAAGGGTTTGTCAATTTTATTGATCTTCTCAAAGAACCAGCTTTTGGTTTTGTTTATTTTCTCTATTGATTTTTTGTTCTCAATTTCATTTATTTGTGCTCTAATCTTTATTATTTCTTTCCTTCTGCTTGCTTTGAGAAGTTCCTTTGCATAATTTCAATCTCTCTGTATTTATTGAGACTGCGTTGTGACCTAACATGTGGTCTGTCCTGGAGAAGATCCATGAGCACTTGAGAAGAATGTATAACCTGCTGATTTGGGATGCAACATTCTGTATATGTCTGTGAGGTCTAGCTGGTTTATCATATTGTTCAAGTTCTCTGTTTCCTTGTTGATCTTCTGTCTAGTTATTCTATCTAATGATGTGAGTGGGGTGTTGAAGTCTCCAACGATTATTATAGAAATGTCTATTTCTCCTTCAGTTTTGCCAGAGTTTGTCTCATGTATTTGGGGCACCCTGGTTAAATACATAGACATTTATGTCTGTTACTCCTTCCTGGTGGATTGTCCCTTTTATTACTATGTAATGGCCTTCTGTATCTTTTATAACTTTTTTGCAGGTAAAGTCTGTTTTATCTGACATTAGCATAGCTACTTCTGCTCTTTTTTGTTTACTGTTTGCATGGGATATCTATTTCCAACCTTTCACTTTCAGCCGATATGTATCTCTGAGTCTAAGTCTTGTAGGCAACATATGGATGGCTCTTTTTTTTTTTTTTTTTTATCCATTCTCTCAGCCTATATCTTTTGTTTGGTGAGTTAAATCCATTCACATTCAATGATATTACTGTAAATGCATTATTTATTTCTACCATTTTATTCTTTGGTTTTCATATCTTATTTTTGTCTGTCTTTTTACTCTTTTGCTTATCCTTTCTGCTATTCTTGCCATCTACACTCTCCTCCAAGCCTCTCTCTCCTGTCTTTTTCTTTCAGGCTGTAAGGCTCCCTTTAATATTTCCTACAAAGGTGGATTCTTTTTTCTTACACTCTCGTAGTTTCAGTTTGTGAACATTTTAAACTCACTTTCATATTTGAAGGACAACTTTGCTGGATACAGAATTCTCAGTTGGCAATTTTTCTTTTTCAGTATCTGTATTAGTCTGCCAAAGGGGTGCTGATGCAAAATACCAGAAATTGGTTGGTCTTTATAAAGGGTATTTATTTGGGGTAGAAGCTTACAGTTACTGGCCATAAAGCGTAAGTTTCTTCCCTCACCAAAATCTGTTGCGACGTGTTGGAGCAAGACAGCTGCAGTTTGCAAGGGTTCAGGCTTCTTGGGTTCCTTTCTTCCCGGGGCTGCATTTCTTTCCCGGCTCAGCTCCTCTGTTTCCCCCACAAGGTCAGCTGTAGACTATGAGGTTCTCTAGGCTCTGCCTCTCTCCACAAGGCCAGCTGTAGACTCTCAGGAGAATGACTTGTCTCTATCCCGGGGCCTTCTCTCCTTCCTCACCAGAACTCCAACATCAAAACAGCTTCAACTCTGTTCTTTGCTATGCCTTTTATATTTGATTCCCCACCCCCCTAGGGGTGGGGCTCAACACCCTACTGACGTGGCCCAATCAAAGCCCCAATTATAACTTAATCATGCCCAGATGAATAGATCAGTTTACAAGCATAATCCAATATCTGTTTTTAGAATTCATAACTTCATCAAACTGCCAAAACTGCTACAGTATCCTGATTGCATCATACCACTGTCTTCTCACCTCCATGGTTTCTGATGAGAAATTTGAAACCACTAAGTCTTACTGGGCATCCCTTGTGTGGCAGTTTGGTATTGTTTATGAATTCCAAAAATAGATATTGGATTGTGTTTGTAAACTGGTCTGTTTGGGCATATTAGATTGTTTTAGACTCAGAGGTTTCACTATTACTTTATTAAATCAAGATTAGGGCTTTTATTTGATCACATTAGTAGGGTGACTCAGTTTGAGTCCCTGCCTACAGTAGCCTACAGCTGTGGGCTATATAAACAGATGCTCAAAGTCAGGGAAGTAAATACATGGAGAAGAAAAACACAGAGTTTGGTTTTGGATACTGGAGCCCCAGGGAGAGAACTGAGCCATTTGCCTAATAGTTTGCAGCTGAAGAGTCCAGAGCCCTGAACAGCTGAGAAAGCCCAGAAAGAAACAAGCCCCAGGGAGAAAAATGAGGCTTATGCTAGCCTGCAGCTGAGATTGGAAGGAGCTGGGACCACGGAGCCTTAGTAGGAAGAGGAAGGCTGAACCTCTCAGAGACCGGCAGCCATCTTGCTCAAACATGTGGCAATAGACTTTGGTGAGGAAAGTAATTTACTCTTTATGGCCTTGTGACTGTAAGCTTCTACCCCAAATAAATACTCTTTATAAAAGCCAACAGATTTCTGGTACTTTGAATCAGCTCCCCTTTGGCTAACTAATACACCTTGTTTGTAATGGTTTGCTTCTCCCTTGCCGCGCTCAGAAATTTCTCTTTATCTTTGTCATTTGATATTCTCAGTGGTATGTGTCCTGGAGTAGGTCTATTCACATTTATTCTGATTGGGTTCGCTGCGCTTCCTGGACATGTAAGTTCATTTATTTCATGAGAGTTGGGAAATTTTCAGCCATTATTTCCTCAAATACTCTTTCTTTCCCTTTTCCCTTCTCTTCTCCTTTTGGAACTGCCATGAGACGTATGTTGTTGCATTTTGTTTTATCTTTCAACTCCCTGAGCCCCTGCTCATTTTTTTCCATTCTTTTCTGTGTTCTCTTTCTTCAATTTCAGCTCTTCTGTCTTCTGTACCATCTATTCTTTCTTCTATCATTTCAAGTCTGCTGTTTTATGCCTCCAGTATGTTGTTTTTTTTAAAGATTTATTTATTTACTTTATCCATTTTAAACACCCCCTTCCCCATTTGCTGTTTTGTGTCCATTCGCTGTGCAATTCTCTGTGTCTGTTTCCTGCCATCTCTTCTCATCCTTCTCCTCCAGTCTTCACCAGGATTCGATCCTGGAGACCTCTGATGTAGGAGAGAGGTGTTCTGCCAACTGCGCCACCTCGGTTCTTGGTTTTCAGAGCTTTCTGAGCATCTCGTCTTGACTCTCCCCTGCTACGTCATCATCCGGGGCCTGGCAGCTCACTGGCACACAGAGCCTGGCAGCCCATGCGCCTTCTATATATATATATTTTATTTTACCGGGAGGTCCCGGGGATCGAACCCAGGTTCCTCCATATGGGAGATGGACGCCCAACCATCTGAGCCACATCCGCCCCCATCCAGTATGTTTTTGGTCTTACCTATAGTATCTTTCATTCCCATGAGCGCTGTTATTTTTCTATTTGGGTTTTCAAATTCTTCTTTGTGCTTACTCAGTGTCCTCTTGGTATCCTTTATTTCCTTAGCCATATTTTCTTTCAACTCAATTTGATTTTGGAGATTTGTATGAATCTCATTGATTACTTGTCTCAAATCCTGTGTCTCATCTGGGACTTTGTTATATTCCTTTGCTTGGGCCATTTCTTCCTTTTTTTTAGTATGGTTTATAATTTTTTGCTGATGTCCAGGCATCTGATTAGGATGCTGAGTTTACTCAGATGCTCAATTTCTCTCTCTTTCATAGGAATTTAGTGGCAGGAGGCTGTGTGTTACTGCTGTTCTTTGATTCTTGGTTCAATCTGTTCTGGGTCTTTAGGATTGTCCCTGCTAGTTGCTCAAATCTGGGCCCTGTACCCAGTAATGGGTTGCAGACTTGCTTCCTAGAGCCTTAGGCAGGGAAGCTGTAAAGGCTGGAAAAAGCCTCTCTGACTTATTTACTTTTACTCTCTTACTTACTTACTTTTAATTTCCTCACATGCACTTCCTTGGTCTGCCCACAAATCACACTCTTTGGCAGCTCTCAGTTCAAAGCATGGCCCGAGTGTGTTTGCTTCAACAGAGATTGGATCAGTGTGATGGAGGATCCTGCCTGGAGGCTAAGAGCCTCGCTCTTCAAACTTTCTCAGAGGCAGTTCTCCAACCTTTGCTCACATCCCCCTCCCTTTTCCCAGGTAGGGAATAATTCCACTCCCCTCTGTGTTCTCAACAACCAGTCCCAGTCAGTAGAAAGGGAGATTGAGAGGGTTGGATCTCTTTAGTCCAGTGCCGGCTCCCAGGGCAAACAATGGCGCAGCCCCTTCTGGCCTGGAGGGCTCGAGGGACACAGCAGACCAAATTTGTTGGCCAAAGGCTGAGTCAGCCTTAGATTGCATCCCTTTCTCTCCCCTTTCTTGGGGAGGTGGGTCCCTGCGGTGCCCTCTGTTGATAGCTGCTGTCCCAGTGCCGGAGAATTCAAAGCTGTCTTCTCCAAGGGTGGGTGGAAGGGTGCCTGCAGCTGCAGCTTTTTGTTTGTTTATTTGTTTGTTTGTTTCTCTTTTTTTTCTTTGTTTTTCCTTTTCCCTTTTTAAATTTAATTTCATTTTTTTAATTTTTTGTTATTTTTTTTCCTTCAGTTTTTTTTTTTTTTTTTTAATCTTTTTGTGTAGTTCTAGCTGCAGCTTTTACTCAGAGTTTTCCTGCTGAGATTCTTTTCCTTTGCCCTGCTCTCTTCTGGGTGGTGTCCAGGCTTTCCCTGGTGTCCTAAACCCTAGAACATTTTTTTTAAGGAGGTACCAGGGATTGAACCCGGGACCTCGTAAATGGGAAGCAGGTGCTCAACTACCAAGCTACACCCGCTCCCCTTGAACATATTTTTCCCAGGCTGTTTCTACCTGTCCTCGTGCTAATTTTCTGGAGAGAAGTGAGTCCTGTGTCTCTCTAATCCCATCTTCCCAGAAGTCCCTGGTGACGTCTTGATTCCAGACTTCCAGCCTCCAGACTGTGAGAATAAGTTTCTGTTGCCTCAAGCTACCGGGTTTGTGGTACTTTGTCACAGCAAACACGGGGACACCCAGGTGGACCGGAAGCGCCCGCCCCTGCTGCCCTGCCCCCCTGACATCAGCTTTCCACGCAGTCCCTGGGGGAGCAGCAGAAGTGCAGATCCCTTTTCTCTTACATCTCAGTTAGAAATGGGAGGAGGCCCTCGTCCTGGGGCCCGGGGTGGGCGAACACCCCAGAAACAAAGGTGTGGCTCGGGCCCTGTTCTGGGGCCCTGTTCTTGGAAATGTAGGGGCCGTCCCTGTCTAGCACAGACAGGCTGCCATCCTGCTTTGCCTTGCCTGTCCCGATGGACACTTTCCAGGGACTCAGGGAAAAGCCTGAACCTGGGCCGAGGGCCTCTTGCGTTTTGTCTTATCACGGCTGGCTCTTAAGTCCCTCCCTCTCTTAGGCCAGGTTTTTAGCAAGGAGCCCCTTGGTGGTCCTTCCAAATGGGCTCCTCCCTAACAGCGGTGGCCCTGGGTGTCTCTCCCTGGGAGCGGGGCCTCCAGGCTCAGAACCCGAGAAGGTTCCGGGCAGGGCCCGGATTGTGAGGCTGCATTCTGGGCCCCGCAGGGGGAGGCCCGGCCTGCCCAGTCTCTCCCCGGCCCCCCAACGGCCGCGATGGCTCCTCGCCTGGGGCCTTCTCCTCTGTCACCCCTTCATGGTTGCCGCCTGCCTCCCGCTGGAGTGTAAGAGGGGGCTCTGCCCAGGCGCCTGCCCACCGCCTCACTGAAGCCAGCCATGTCCACGGTGCAAGCTGCAGGTAGGAGCCCCCGGTACCCTCCAGGAGTGGGTGGAGGACCTGGCCCATGGGCAGGGTAGAGGCGAGGTGGCCCTCAGGCAGCAGAGCACTGGGGAGGCTCCTGGCTCCCTTCCCGGGGCCCCTTGGCTGCAGTCCTCCAAGTGCACCTGCCTCACAAGGGCAGGGATTGGGCACGGCTCGGCCTTGACACCTTGGGTTCCTCTGCCACGCTCTGTGGTCTGAAGGAGAACTGAGTCCCAGGCATTGCTGGCAAAGTAGAATAATGGTTGTGAGGAGGAGACCCAGAGGGTGGGCTGCAAAGAAGTCCCTGACTGACCAAAGGAAGTGACTTTCCATCTCAGCTTGGGAGTGGGCATTTGTCTGTCTCTCCCTAACCAAAAAATGCCCATCACCAGATTCAGGACTCTGGTGAATGGTCAATGATTCACTTCAAGATCCAGTTGGACAGAGCCGATGTGGCTTAAGCAGCTGAGTGCCAGCTTCCCATATACGAGGTCCAGGGTTCAATCCCTGACACCGGTACCTCAAAAAAAAAATCACACAAAAAAACCAGTTGGTTTCTCTCTTCCATCTTGAATTCAGCAACAGCTGACACATTCCATTCCAAAGGGGAACATCTTCTGTCAAGCTGAATACCTTTCATCGACATCTGACAAAAAGCAGAAATGTTGCAGTGGCACGTCCTTACCTCACTTCATAATCACAAAAAAATGCCAGTTTGGATGCATTAATTATCTCCATTGCCATCTTCCTTACCACCTGGGCACTTGATTTTTTAAAAACCCAGAACGGATTTCTGGAATGATATTTGCAGCCTGCAGGAGGGATGCACCTGACGATCTAGTGGCCAAAGCTTGGTCCTGGAGGCAGAAGGGCCTGGGTTTGAATCCTCACCACTCGCTGCATGATCCTGGGCACGTTGCCTTGAGTTCAGTGAAGCATTCACTGAGCACCTGCTGTATACCAGGCAGGGCACAGCCAGAGATAAGCCACGATCCTGGCCCATGAGGAGTTCAATGGACCCAACTTGGTGGGGAGACAGGCTCTGTCCTCATCTGTAAATTGGGGGTGATAATCTCTGTCTTAGAGGCTCTGAGGGTTAAATGTGATGATGGGAGGTGGAAGTGAGAGCCACCACCCAGGGCCCAGCACCTTCTCCCTTGATGTTCCATTGAGAAATGGCGATTCTGGCATCCTGGCAGGTGGTGAGGAAAAAATGCCCTCTAAGAAGAGCCACTAGTCTAGATCTCAAAGGATGCTTGAAAGTCACTAAGTTAAGAAAGCCTGGCTCAGGGAGGTCACCTGACTTGCTCGAGTCACGTGGTATATTAGTCAGCCAAAGTGGTTGAAAATCTATTGGCTTTTATAAGGGGTATTTATTTGGGGTAGTAGCTTACAGTTACCAGTCCATAAAGTATAAGTTACTTCCCTCGCCAAAGTCTGTTGCCACGTGTCGGAGCAAGATGGCTGCCGACGTTCCGCCTTCCTCTTCCTCGTAAGCCCCCCTGGTCAGGCTCTCTAGACTTTGTCTCTTTCCCTGGGGCTTGAGTCTCTCTGGGCTCACCTGCTTGTTCTTTCCACAAGGCCAGCTTGTGGAGAATGGCTTGTCTCTTTTCCTGGGGCCTTCTCTGCTTCCTCACGACCAAGCTCCTCTGTGTGCTCACTTCCCGGGCTCCAGCTCAAAAGCTCTAACCTCCCTTCTCTGTGGTGAGATTCCACCCACCAAGGGGGTGGGGACTCAACGTCCTACCGACGTGGTCCAGTCAAAGCCTTAATCATTATTTAATCAAGTAAAAGTGAAACCTGTGAATTTAATACAATCTAATACACCCAGAGGAACAGTTTACAAACATAATCCAGTATCTCTTTTTGGAATTCATCAATGCCAAACTGCTGCACATGGGGAATCGTAGAACAGCGGGTGAGTTCCTCTTATTCTTGCACCACAGCCCACTTCTTCCACAGCCCCCCTCCACAAGCAGATTCCACCCACGTGCTCAGGGCTCTCCTTCCCCCCCTCCCCTGGCCTTGTTACTCAATACGGCAGAGATCAGCGTGTTAAGGTTTCCCACAAAACATGTTGAGAGAGAACTTGCTACATCTATTAATACTAACAATTGCTTTTCAGGGGTTTTGAGTACAGCTGCTTGGAGATTTATTTAGCCAAAAACTTGCTATTCGGAACTTGCTTTGTGTTCTTGTGAGCATTGCTAGAAAATATTGACTTAAACGGATACATGCTTTCTATGTTTCACTGTCTGAGTAAGTGTGCTCTACCAGGCAGAATTATGTGGTGAGACTCTATAAGACGTATCCCGTGACCCAGCAGGTGAGAAACTGTTCTCTGTGTAGCAGAGAAACATGTGTAGTTCATTTAGAAACTCAAGACTTCTTGATTTAGAAAATATTTGCCTAGTAGAATTTTAAGTGCCACAGGCATACCAAGCTAAAAACTTGACAGGTTCATCAAAGATAAACACTTTACTCATTCAGCAAACATTTGACCAGGGCCTCCTTGGAGCCGCGCCCTTGCAATTGTCCCTGGATTTTGAAATCCTATTTGCCTTTTTTTTATCCCTTTGCCACAATCCCAGCTCTGTGAGAGACCAGCCTTTTTTTTTCAGAGTGGTACATTTGTTACAACTGATGAACACATTTTGGGGCACTGCCACTGAGCATGGGTTATAGTTTACATTGTAGTTTACACTCTCTCCCCCACAATTCTGTAGGTTATGGGAAGATATATAATGGCCTGTGTCTGTCGTTGTGATGTCATTCAGGACAATTCCAATGTCCTGAAAATGCCCCTGTATTACATCTATATTTCCCTCTCCCTCCCCTCAGAACCTCTGGAGGCCACTGCCTCCACCTCAATGATAAAAGGTCTTCCATTGCTAGAATCACAACGAGTCTATAGTAGAATAACTGTTAAGTCTACTCTAGTCCATAGTTCATTCCCCAATCCTGAGGATTCAGGGATGGTGATGTCCACTCCGCCTCTAATTGAGAGGGGGCTTAGATCCCATGGGGCAGATGGATGGGACTATCTTGCTTGCAGTTGTAGACTCTCTGTTTCTTGGGATGGGTGTTGTCCATCATCATCTCCTTGTTAGTTGTCCTGGGTGAGTCCAATGAACTAGAGAGTAGGCATTGCAACTCTGCTGAGATTCAGGGCCCGACTGGCACATGGACAGCCCAAAGATTTAAGTCTCTTGGACATAAACCTATCAACTCTAGTACTAACTATAGGTTCAAATAGAAGGGGCAGAAGAGCCATGTGTAGGGAAACCACAACTGAGTCCAACTCTGTCACATGGGGGAGCACAAATTCCCAAGTAGGGCCCACTGGCAAGACACCAAATTCCAGACGCCGGTGGATGGGCAGCAGCACTTCTCACGAGCCATGCAAGAAAGGGAAAGCGCATCCTTTTTTCTTTTCCTTTAATTCCTGTGTCTGAGGAGAGTCAGTTGCACCCCAGCCGCAGCTCCCAGGCAGGAGAGGCAGGCCCAGGGTCTGACCATGCTCTCCTGAGCGTTCCCAGGGAAAGCCTACACCTGGCAGTTAAAGTGTACTTATTCTTACTCGTTCTAATGGAAACAACAATACTAACATATATATAAACTTAAGTGGGATGTAGAAGTGGAAATGAACAGAAAATTTCAAGTATGTGAAAAATAGGTTTGTTTTCAGCATATTTTCAACACTTTCTTCAATCAGAACATATTTCTGTCCAGACCGGAACACAGTGGCTTGGTGCCGCGGCCACTGGGCCTGGAGGCCGTGGGTGGGCTGGCTGGCGTGGCCTCCAGGCTGGGGCATCTGGCGTCTGAAGAGACCCTGGCAAAGTTAGGGGGCCTCTGGGCCATGCTGTGCCTGCCCTCCCGATTCCGTGGGAAACTGACGTGAACTCCGTCCCCCCAGCAGGCTGGGAGCCCACCCTCCTGCCCCCTCCCCGCTGCCCCGCATCAAGCCCTCCTCTCTCTCCTGGGTTCAGCCCCTCATGTACAAACAGGCTGTTAGTCTTCTCCACCTTCGAGAACAAGCAAACATAAAAAAGCAGATCCTCACTCTCCTCACGGACAGCCCTCCTGCCGCCTCCCACTCAGGGAGTGCCGCCTCCCACTCAGCCTTGGCTCAGGTGTCCCCTTCTCCACGGCGCCACTCTGACCACCCTTTCCCCTCGACCATGCCCAGCGCCTTCCACTCTCCCTCACCCCCGCCGCGGCCCCATGGCAGGGGAGCCCCAGCAGGCAGGGCCCTTGTTGCCTTTGTCCTCGGGGGTGTCCAGGCACAGAGGCTACGCTCCCCGCTTCTTGCGGGGCGATGCGTGGCTATTAGCCACCAGGACGTCTCCATGTGCACATTCTCCACCTTTTGTCAGGCATTGCTTTGGGGGTATGGGGCGCCTCAATTCGATGTGGTCAACTTCACCCTCTTCAGCCTCCCCTTCCAGCTGCTTCTCCTGAGCCCACATCTCACCTGAGCTGGAAACCTGAGTCCTCTCAAGTGCCCTGCCCCTGTCCTCTCCCCGAAGGTGACCAGGTCTTAATGGGATCTGAAAGGGCTCCCACCTTTGCTCCTCTCCACCTCCACAGCTGTCCCTCCCCATGGACCTCACGTTCTTGCTTGAATGGCCCCAGTGTCCCCTCACTGACCCCCTGCCTCCTGGTGCCTTATCCTGCTGCCACAGTTAATTTCCTCTAACATGCAAATCTGATGCTCCAGCTTGGACTCTGCCTGGCTCCCCAGTACCCTCCTTACAGGCTTGCATCTCCACATCTGGGCCATACCCCACCCCTGCCTCCAGGAGACCCTTCCAGGCCTCGGGCCACACCAGCGACTCCCAGCCCTGGCACACCACTGCCGTTCCCTCTGCCCTGCCAGCCAGCACTACTCCCACCTCCAGGCCAGGCTTCAACACCATGTATGTCTTCGAGCCCTCAGGCTGCCATAGCTAATGGCCACAAATTGGGTGGCTTACTACAGAAATTCATTCTCGGGAAGCGGCTGTGGCTCAATCAGTAGGGCTCCCGTTTACCATATGGGAGGCCCCGGGTTCGGTTCCCGGGGCCTCCTGGTGAAGGCAAGCCCGCCC
>JAKSZT010053786.1:1688088-1779395 GCA_026826555.1 Tolypeutes matacus | reverse complement strand
CCCCCCCCCCACTGTGCTCTTCTGGGCTCCCCACTGCTGTGGGAGGCAGGGGGCTCTGCTTTGGAGCAGGTGTCTCCCTTTTCAGACTTCTGTGGGCAGTGGGTAGGCTGTGGGTCCCCTGAGAGCAGGCTTGGGGCCTCCCTGCCCTTTAGCTGGGGTGAGGCGACAGCACACAGTCTCTGCGGGCCCCCCCAGCCCTTTTTCCTTTTCCCGGGTGCCCCCCGCACCTGGGGAGGTGGGCTCAGGGCACCCACTGCTGCCCCCTTGGGCTTGGCTGGGGTGTGGCTCTAGGAGCTGGGCAGGGCCCGGGAGGGGGCAGGAGGGAGGGGGCCCAGGACTAGGAGTGGGGGCAGCAAGGGGGCGGCGGGGAGCGTCTTGAGCCTCTGTCTTGGGGTGAGCCTTGAGGTTCTGGGGCGGCTGCTCTCTGGGGTGGGAGGATGGGGTGTTTGCCCGAAGACGGCCACGGCGGCCACGCCAGCTCCGCCTCTTGGGGCTGGGGAGAGGTCACTCTCCCTCCAGGCCTGGTGCAGGCCGCAGACTGTCCCATCCCTCCCCGATGGCTTGGCAGGAACGTGCAGGAGTCACACGCCTGTGATTCCCGCCGAGCTGGCTTTGGCACCAGAGGCCATTCCACCCGAGCCTCCCACCAGCAGCCTGACTGCATCCTCCCTTTTTAGCTGCGCTCCTCACAGCACCCCGCTGGCCGGGCCCACTGGCTCAGTGCCGCCCCTGCTGGCCGGGTGCAGCCTCCCCCCAAGGCCGGTGGCGGGTCCTGAGGTGCGGAGGTGGTGGCGAGCGCCGTGGGTCTGAGGGCAGAACTCGCCTGGGCCGGGCTGCCCCATGCCAGGAAGACTGCAGGTGGGGTTGGGGGAGGAGGGGCCTGCACACGGGGCCCCCTGGGACCCTGGTTGGGGTGATGGGCAGGTTATTTCATTATTTAGGAGGAGGAGAGGAGTTGGTGAGGAAGCCCAAGGGATGACCAGATTTTGGGGAACAGGGCCGGGGGAACTGGCCGTCTGGCTCTGTGGGCACTATGTGCCGTGAGCTGGTCCTGCGGTGACTGCCTGGACCCCCTGCTGGCAGCGGTCAGGGTACTCAGTACCTCTGCCAGGCTCACTGCACCGGGGCCGAGCCACACTGAGTCTTGAGCCACCTCGGTGGCCTTCACCGAGTCCCTGGCCTCAGGTTCCTGATGCCTGTCCCTGGGAAGCCCCCTGGACCCTCAGCCTGTCCAGGCCTGAGGTCATCTTGTGAGAACTCCTGGAGTGTCCACTGGCTCCTGGAGGGCCTAGAGAACTGCTTCCCAGACCAGGCAGCCCCCACTGCGCCCAGGACAGCCGCAGGGCAGGCTGTGCCTAAGCGGGGCTCCCAGGCCTGTACCCATGGAGGAAGGCTGCTCTCCTTTCCCCTGGGGAGGCTTGCCTTCCAGGGGGGCATGGTCTGGGGGGCATGGTCTGGGGCTGGATCCCACTATGAAGGACCCTGGGCTTGGGAGAAGCGGGGGTCTGAGGGTGAGCCTGGAAGGCTGCTGGGGTGAGCAGGCGCTTCCCCAGAGCTGCCACGCTCTCTGTGGGGTCCCCTTGGAGTGGGGTGGGGTCTGCAGGGCTCTCCACTCCTGGCCCGGATCCCAGCTGTTCCACGCCCTGGCTGTGTGGTCTTGAGCCAGGCTCTCGCCCACTCTGGGCTTCCAGCTTCCTCCTGTGAGGCCAGATGGCCCTTGGCTGTGGCCTGCCCCACCCCTCCTCAGGGACAGCTTGAGGGGTCCTAGCTGCCTCTGCCCTGGGCATGGTGGGGAGCCCCTGGCAGGCTCACCCCAGAATCCTTCCCAGGGCCCTTTTCTCTGTAGGTCAGAAGGTTAGAATCGTCTTCTCAGAATTAG
This sequence comes from Tolypeutes matacus, assembly GCA_026826555.1. Classification (NCBI taxonomy): domain Eukaryota; kingdom Metazoa; phylum Chordata; class Mammalia; order Cingulata; family Chlamyphoridae; genus Tolypeutes; species Tolypeutes matacus. Next base: position 1,777,516 of record JAKSZT010053786.1, on the reverse strand, counting down.
TTCCCTAATTTCCCCAGCTTGCACCCCCCACCACCACCCATGACCCATCCCAATTGCTCAAGAAGTGGGGAGGGTGCCTTCAGCCCCAGCGCTCCTGCTCGGCTTGGATTCTCAGCCAGGGGAAGAGCTGAAACTTGCCCTGCGCTGACTCGGGCGTTTTCGCTTTTGGAGTGGAAGCGAAGGCAGGTCCGCCTGGGCCAGGCTGGCTGGCACAGCTGTTCCTGGGGCAGGGGGGTCTCCCGGGCCTGGCCCTCCTTCCAGGGGCCTGAGCCCTCGCTGGCGGCGCCTCCTGCTGGTCTCCTCTGAGGCTTGATGTTTGCTGAGTCAGGATTGGCCGAGAGGCTAGGTTGTGTCTTGTTTGAATTTCAAAAATCGGTGAATTCTGCCAGCACTCCTATTGAGGTCTGGGGCACTTCCCGCAGTCAGAGGCTCCCATTTCTGCACCACGTGGCTATCCAGTGAGTGGGTGTGCCGAGCCTGCGAAGGGCCACACCCCACTTCAGGCCACATTACTGCCAAACGAGTTTGCAGTACCCGAAACCCTGCCTTTTTGGCTTTCGGAGTTCTGGATAAGGGGGAGTGGAATCTTGGGGTTTGGCGTGTGTCGCTGTAGGATTGAGGCTGGGCTCAGGGCGTCTAGAGCACTCCCAGTCTGTTTCCTGGGCAGAATTGCCCCTGCCTGTGGTTCCAGTCTTGTTCTCTGGAGGACGACTCTGGTTGCTGGAAGACCCCTGAGCACCGTGTGGCGACCAGATCTCTTCCAGCATCCTTGGGGCCTCGGCTGTCCTTTTGCGTGGGGCCGAGATGGGGGTAAGCGGGGCCTTGGGGTGTGGGGGCTGTGAGCTTAAGAAATGAGGGGAGGGAAGCGGCTGTGGCTCAATCAGTGGGGCTCCCGTTTACCATATGGGAGGCCCCGGGTTCGGTTCCCGGGGCCTCCTGGTGGGGGCGGGCCCGCCCGCACGGCGTGGTTGGCTGACCCGGCGAGCACAAGCAGCAAGGGGGGGTAAACGAATAAATAAATAAAATCTTTAAAAAAAAAATAAAAAAAAAAAAAAAAAAAGAAATGAGGGGAGCTCTGAGAGCTGGGACTTGAAAAATGGGGTTGGGGGCGTTTCCTGGCTCCCGGGAGGCTGAGGTGGGCCAGGTACTGTACTGTGCAAGTTCTCAGCAGCTGCAGAGGCTGAGGTAAGGGGTTGCTGGGCCTGGTGGATGCAGTCCCCCGGCCTTCTGCAGAGAGGGCCCAGAGTGGACCAGCTTTCCAGGGTGCCTCCAGCCTGAGACTGTGCATGTAAGGAAGGGGTGGGGGCTGCTCCCTTGTCTCCTGACCCCCGAGCTACAGCAGTAACCTGCAGATGGGGCTGTTCTTTCGGGATGACCTTGGCAGAGCCTCTGGTACCAGGGGCTTGTGCTGCTCTGCACCCCAGAGGCACCTGGGACCTCAGGGCAGGTGTGAGCTTGTGCCCCTTAATGGCGTTGACCTTAAGTGAGGTAATGTGGGTGTCTGGCTGCGTTAGTGCTCACCAGACAACCCCTGTTTTGGGGGCCCCTGGGTTTCACTGCAGGCTGAGGCCTGGCTGGGAACCCGGTGACTCAGGCCCACCTGCCCTTCTGGCTTTTCTCTTGGAGTTTCCCTGGGGTCCAGGGCTGAAGCCTGGTGCACTTTTTGTGAATGGTCATTTTAACCCATTTAAAGTGTACGTGTCAGTGGCATTAATTACATTCACAATGTTGTGCTGCCATCACCATCCATTATCCACACTTTCCTGTCACCTCAAGCAGAAACTGCACCTGTTAGGTAGTAACCCCCATCCCCTTAGCCTTTGGGAACCTCTAGTCTGTTTTCTTTCTTTGTATGGTAACTTATATACAACCTAAAGTTATTCTTTTTATCCCTTTTCAAGTTTTCAGTGGTATTAACTACATTCTCTGAGTCGTGGCTCTAGTCACTGCCTTCTATTGCTAAAACTCTTCCATCACCTCAAACAGAAACCGTACCAACTAAACATTAACTGCCCATTTCCCCCTCACCTCCAACTGCGGTCTCCAGTAACCTGTATTCTAGTTTCTGACTCTAAATTTGCATATTCTAATTATTTCATCTAAGTGAGATCATACAATATTTGTCCCTTTGTGTCTGGCTCACTTCACTGAAGATGATGTCTTCAAAGTCCATCCATGTTGTCGCATGGATCAGAACTTCATTCCTTTTTACAGCTAAATTGTATTTCCTTGCATGGTTAGCTGCATTTTGTTCATTCATTCATCGGTTGATGAATCTGTTGGGGTGCTTCCACCTTTTGGCCGTCGTGAACAATGCCACTATGAGCATCAATGTGCGAATGTGTTTGGGTCTGTTTTCAATTATTTTGCAATCCCCTAGAAGTGGGTTTGCCAGGTCATATGGTATTTCTATATATAAGTTTCCAAGGAACTGCCGAACTGTCTTCCACAGTGGCTCCTGCATTTTACATTTCCACTGACAATGCACAAGGGTTCCTATTTCTCCACATCCTCTCCAACACTTAATAGTAGCCATTGTGGTTGGTAAATCATTGTGGTTGATTTGCATTTCCCTGATGATCAACAGTGAGCATCCTTTCATTGGTTGTCTTATCTTTGGAGAAATGTCTTAAGTCTTTTTCTCATTTTTTAAATTGGGTTGTTTCTTTTTTGAGTTGTAGTTCTTTATACATACATCCTTTGCCCATTTTTAAACCAGGTTGCCTGTTTTTGATTGACTTAAATTTTAACAGAATCATTTTGGTTGCTGTGTTGAGCACAAGCTGAAAGGGCATAAGCAGAAAGGCTACTGCAGTAATCCCGGTGCCAGAGGATGGTGGCTTGGCTCGTGGTCCAGGTGGGCTTAGTGAGATGAAGTTGGAATTTAGATAGGTTTTGAATGCAGAGCTAAGACTTGGTACTGTACTGGATAAGGGGGTATGAGAAAAGGAGTGAAATTATGCCAGTTTTTCCACCTGAACAACTTATTTAACTCTTGAGGAACCACCAAACTGCTTTCTACAGGGAGGCCTAGTTCAGTTCTGCCCTCTGCTCTTTAATTGAACATTCTAAATAGGACATGCAGATGAGTGTGTTTCCTGGGATTTCAGGTTTGGGTAGAACATCTGTGCAGATACCAGGAGGAACCAGGAACATGAAGCCAGGGTAGTGCTCCTTAAGCTCCCTGTAGTGGTCAGTGGCTGCTTGCAGATCCTTAGGAGAGAAGTGGCGTCCTTAGCCCACACCCTTGTTGGGAGAATGTGGGGTGTTGGTGTCTCCTGGTGGACAGAGCAGGTGTTTCCAGGCCAGCCTTGTCCACCTTGCATGGAGATCCAGCTAGTGACTCAGGAGGCACCCTACAGGGCCTAGACCGTCTAGGTAGGGGCAGCCATGGAAGGCGAGGGCCGAGGCATGGTGTGGTGACACGACAGCCTCTGGTGGGTTGAGAGGGGACACCTATTCCAAGACTTCTGTAAGTAGTCCAGACAAGAATTGGAAGCGTCCTTTGTTGACATGTTGAGTGTACTAGTAAGCTCTTCTTTCAAGCAGGCTTTCCTTGGGTCCTCCTGTCTGGTTAGTCCTTACATACGCCGAAAGGGCATGCCGGCAGGAGTCTTTCCTGCAGGTCCTCTGAGCCTTTAATATATAATGTGAAACATATTTCCCCAAATTGTCTGACCAAAGAATCCCCCTTTTCTTCTCTGCAGAGCTTATCAGGAGACTAGTGTTTCAGGACAAATGCTTTGGGAAATCCTGCTAGAATTTGCAGTAGGTAAGGAGGCGGGCATTGAGTTTGATAAGGCTGGACACAGGAAGCCTTGAGATTAAATTTCTCAAGATAAGTGATCTTCTAGATATGAGAATGTGGCTGATTTTAATCTTTCACTATAACTCCAAAAACAAAAACAAAAAAATGCAACAACAAGGACCAAACAAAACCCTAAACCCTTTTTGACCACTTTCTTTAGGAATTTCTCTCTGGGAGATAGAAGAAATCTAAAACATTTCCTTCCTCTTTGGAAGTGAGAGCCTAACACTTGTGTATCAACATTGAAAAAATACCTTAAAATGATTTGAGCTTTTGTTCTTGGTTTCTTCAGATATACAGGAAACTTTACAGTAACTAGCATTTGCTTCTGGTTTCTCCTTACTATAGCAGATTATGTGGCAGTGAATCTGCCTTTATAAATGTTGAGTGATAACTTAAGTGGCTTCTCTTCCCCCTTTTCAAACTTTTAATGTGGCAACTTAGGGGCGGGTAGTTTGCCCTTCCGTCCTTATCGGCATGTGTAAACAACCTGCGGCCCTCTCTAGGGCCTGTGGGGTTGGTGGCTGAGGGAGGGGTGCGTCTCATGGTAGATGCCGGATGGCCCTGTGCAGTCACCAGCTGTCTTCCTGTGCACAAGGGGGTGAAGTGGGAACAGAGCCCTGGGACAGTGTGGCCCTAACCCTCCCGTCTCTCTCCTCACAGAGTCGGGGTTTTGGAGGACTCCTTCACCTTCCTGGGCATCTTCTTGGCCATCATCTTGTTTCCCTTTGGATTCATCTGCTGTTTTGCCTTGAGGAAGCGAAGATGCCCCAACTGTGGAGCAAACTTTGCTTAAAGGGAACAATACACCAAGCTTTCCTACACCCAGTTATCTTTTTCTAATGTAAATGTTGTGTACAATAGCTTTATTTGATTAAGCTTCAGGACTGTTTTGTAAAGTGCGGTGGGATAGATTTGGCATTTGTGGGCAGGGTGGTCACAGAGCATGGACACATGGGGACACAGCTCCCGAGGTTGATGACAACTCAATAAAGCACTGCGTTTATTTTTTGCAGTCTTCAATTTGAGAATGGGGAGAGACACTGTTTTAATAAAGGAGATTGATACCATTGTTCACCTGGTTCTGCTGATTCAGCGACTGCATACTGCACTTAACATAAAACCATCACCAGGCTTCAACATTAGCCAACCATGGCTGTTTCCATCCACCCTACCCCCCCTGGATTATACATTTAAAAAAATAAAACTTGTCACTTCAGTTGATTCAATGACCTAAAATCATTACCCAGGAATTATAAGGTCATATGTATGATATGATTTTAATATGAATATTCTGCTTTAGCAGAAAGACAAGCTTTTTTTTTTTTTTTTTTAAGAACACATTCAATTGGCCCCTTCTTTTGGAAATGTACCGCAAACATGAGGGCAACACACCACTTCTGTTAGCCACTTTTTTTTTTTTTTTTGAGAATTTCCCTGTCCTAGTGTGTCCTCCTAGAGTAGAACCACATTTCCCCATGTGGGTTCCCTGGGTCACACATCTTGGTAGCAGTCAGGTAACTGGAGACACATCAGCATTTTAAAGGCTTGGACAAAGACCCATGAAAGATAACCTGTTTCACATCAAGCCTTTGTGTTTCCCAAAGATGGTTGACTGTGGAACTCTTTTTTTTGTAATACTCAACTCTCCTCTACCTTTTGGGAAGTACCAGATGATGAGAAATATAATCAGCAGCCCAAAGAGAATGTGAATCCAGGGGGCCCAGACCTTTGACACCAACTTGACAGCCGTCTGTTCTCCCTGCACTGGGAGGAGTGGGCCCTTTCCAAGAATATATTCTATTTCCCCTCCTGTCCATCTCCAAGGTCTTCATGGGCTCTGGCCTAGCCAAGAATGAGCTAAAATTTCTGGATTCCCAGTTCAAGAAATATGCTTGTTTTCAAGTCATCTTTTATTATAATTAAAAATAATGCTTGATATGTACAGAATATGAGTTTCAGTGTCAAGGACCTAAAGACAAACCCTTCTGTCCTGTGGGAGGCAGACAAGCAAGTGACCACTGTGGTTCCATTTTGTAAATTGGGGTGACCCAAGTGAGTCTGTAGATGGAATCTAATGATCCCAGGACCTATTTTTATTTATCTGTAATGAAGCCAGAAAAATCCCAAAAACTGGAGCTCTAAAGGCCAGGAGCAGGGTATAACCTGCCCCCCACCAACCATTCTCCTTAACATATTTCCAAAACCTACATCTCATTTCCTTCCGACTGTTGAAAATGACAGGTTTCTGTTAATCCTTCTCTTACTTTGCCTACTCCTGGTGACAGGAGCAGTGGGCTACTTGGCTAAATGTGACAGGGTTTATCTGTCCTGACTGGAGCATCCTGTCCCAAGACAGTGGTATTACTCGACCACTGCATTTAGCATGATTCAGAGTTGTGGTCCTTGGGTGATGGTAACAGTCCTGTGTCATTAGTCCTTGAGCAATCTTATACTGCTCAAACCCAGCAGGAAGAAGCCAGGACCAGTAGCCTTAAGTGCCACACACACACACCCTGGTTTACCAGTTTACCAATACATTTATGGTGAGATCAAAGAGCTATGACAAGCAACAAGCAGGCAGCTCCCCACCCCCCACATACAGAGTAGCCTGGGGTGAATTTTAACCATGATTCTCCACTCATCCAAAATGGAGTATTCACAGTCCTTCCTCTTCCCTAGAGACCAAAAGGCCAAAGAACTCCACAGATGTCACGGGCAGGCTGAGGGCTGAATCCATGGCAGCCAGAGGCAAACTGGGGCACTCCCTCAAGTCCAGCCCTGCAGAGGCCCAATGTCAGAACCAAACACACATATTGCTAGTGCGCAGTGACTGTCTTGGTCTCGCTTCAGGACCCCCGACTAAAAGACTCAGGAAGGCTCCCAGAGGACACCGCTTTATATGCGCTGTTAGTGGGCCAGTACCTGATTCAGAAATGGGAAGGTGTGTCCCTGATGAGATTTCAGAGTTGATTAGTGATGGAGGCAGCTTTGGTCAGCCAGCTCAGCATGAGCATTGGTCTCCGCACGCGGAGTCCATAGCCACGCCTGCGCTCCTGTGAGCCAGGCTGACGCACACATGGCCTGGTATGCTGCGGCTAGCAGTGGCATGGCGCTAATAGGCAAGTTCACCTGGAGCCTCAGCTACCAAATGCAGTAGCTGTTGAAAATTATTTCTTAAGTACTAAATATCACAGCTGTAAGGACAGGCAAAATAGCTCAGCACTCTACAGCTAGGTCTAAATTGCAGGAAAGCTTGGCATTTCTCAACCTTGGGCAGCTCTACATATGATTAAAGAAAAAATTTTAAGTTAATAAATTTTACATATTTTCATAATTTATATTGCTTTAAATTATGATTTGCATGCTACAATGCAAACTTCTATAATATTTTTCTTTAGATAAACATTGTAATGCTACATGCTTAATAAAATAAACTATGATCTCATTTGCATTCAAGTGCAGAAAGCCAGTCATGAAAGCAAATTCTGTCCCTTATTCTGGCTCTTTTCTGCGGAGGAAAAAAAAAAAAAGAGAGAGTATTTTCAAAAAATGATAGAGGGGAGCGGGTGTAGCTCAGTGGTTGAGCGCCTGCTTCCCATGTCTGAGGTCCTGGGTTCAATCCCCGGTACCTTCTAAAAAACAAACAAAAAACAATTCTTAAAAAAAAAAAAAAACCCTCAAATTTACATAAAAAAAAAAATGATAGAATAGGAACTGGAACAGAATTTAGTTAAACAGAAAAGGAAGAAACTATTTTAAATGACTGAGTTGACTTGGTCACTAAACTATTAATTTTATCTTAAAGATAGAAATGTATAAACCAAACAACTATGTTAAATTGAGAAAATGTGCTGATTTGCTCCATTAGAATCCACTTAAAATCGGGCACCCTTTGGTAAAGCTTTGCACATATTAAACAATATATACCTATCATTTTGAAAGTGAGATTTAACATTAGAGGAACGAGCGAGTGCCTTGGCCATCTTCTCATCGGATGATTGGTGCTGATCGATCGTTTGTCACCGTTGGTCGGAGTTTCACAGTAGCAAAGGGGTTTTCTCCACTGTGGGGGAAAAACATCATGCAGAAATACTACTTACAAGACAGGGATATGATTTTAAAAGAACTAACAGCCACTTGGCTTGCACAGTTTACCACCTTTCCACTGTATGTAAATTCCTCACAGCATTTTCTGAGTAAGAAAGTTTTACTCTGTAGCAATTCCCTTTATTACTTACAGAGCTTGACATGTTGAAAGCCTGCATTTTCTAGTCTTTTACTGGGGGAGAGCATAATCCTATGGGAGAGCTGCACTGGGACAAGGTCTGGAGTAAGCCACCCAGCGCAGCCTGGGACCAGGAGACCCTCTACTCTGGATCCAGCCAGACATTGGGCTGCCCCTCCCAGTTCTGCGCCCCAGAACTTTCTGTGGGGCACTGAGAACAAGGTGGCTGCACTCCTCTCTGACCTCACAGGCGTGTGGATTTTCCCAGCACCAGGCCTCCTGGGGACTCCCACCTGCCTCCCCCTACACACCCACTCACAAGAGACTTAATGTAGAAAATTGAACCTACCTTAGAAAAGGAGGTTTTGCAGTCCCGTTTGTATCACTCTGTGAGGAAAGACAAAGGTGAAGCTTATGGGAAGCTCATGAAATTTGGGTCATTTTTTAGTATGAACCAAAAGTAAAAATATCTAAAGGAAAAGGGATAGTTTAAAACTACACCTGTTTAAAAAGTGCCCCATAGTCTTACTTCATTTGAGACTGTTTAGATACCTAAATTCATTAGAAAGAATAAGGGTGAGAAGAGAGAGTAGATACCCTCACGTGTGTTAGAACATGTTACAAAAGGCCACCTCAGGGCAGTGAGGCCCCGGTGCTCGCATAGGAACACCGACAGCCAGTGATGCCCATGAGCTCACACGGGCAAACCTGCCCCTGCACACTGAAACTCAGAGTGAAGCACGTTAAACTTTGGGGAACAGGGCTACGTGACAGAAGAATACGGACTCAAGTAAAACAGAACTATTAAACCTTTCATATACACAAAGTTCAGTTAAATTTCTAGGGAGAAAGCAGATTTGCTGCTCCTCATTGAGGACCTTCCAAGTGCGAAACCGCAGTGATTGTGGTTTGCTTTTTGTGAGCCTAGCCCTGAGTGGTGACATGGAAAAATGACAAGGAAAATGATACCCCACAGACGTGTGAACTGCTGAAGCCAGAGAGAAATATAGGAAGTTCCAAAAAGGAAAAGATGGGATTAAAGTACAAATGTATTCTTCTCCAGAGGCAGCTCCATTAGCCCCTGGTCCTGGGCCTCTGCCTCCTAGGGTCTTAGGAGAAGAAACTCCCTCCTCCCCCGCCAAGGACAGGTGGGCGTGTGCCTTCACCCCTTCACTGCAGAAAGCTTGCAGGCCCAAGCTCACTCAGGCGGCCACCCAGCCAGGAGAGGGCAGTGTAAGGCTGTCTGACCAACAAGCTCCAGGCTGCCAGCCTTACTCCCTCCGGGCCTCGGGGCATTGACTTCAGACCTGCTCCTGTAGTCTTCCCTTACCAGCCCCTAGGCTGGACTCCCAGCCTGTCCACTCCAAGGACCTCACACGTTGGAAGCACACCTATCCCACTCCCCACCAATGTCCAGCAAGCCCATCCTGAAGGAGCAGCAGTGCCAGAACATGGCTGGAAAAGAGCCCCACACCCTAATTCAGTGCCTGCTTTTCAGCACTGAAAAGTATTCTTCATGCTAAATATTTATCTGACTGCCTCAAAGTAATAATCCCAATACATCAATGGAGGGGATTTTGTTGTTGTTTTTAATCTGAAGTCACAAAGCAAATGCACTGCTTAGCCTATCCTCCTACTGGAGCTTTAAACGGTTGCAAAAATTATTTCTTCCCAAAGGTCATGCTGCGCTTCCTCAGCAGGCCTCAGAATAAGCCATTTCTGGTGTAACTTTCATATTACATGAGGATGAAAGGCTAATTTTATGACTTATTTTTAAAATACACTGGGGGACGGGAGGCGGCTGTGGCTCAATCAGTGGGGCTCCCGTTTGCCATGTGGGAGGCCCCGGGTTCGGTTCCCGGGGCCTCCTGGTGGGGGCGGGCCCGCCCGCATGGCGTGGTTGGCTGACCCGGCAAGCACAAGCAGCAAGGGGGGGATAAATGAATAAATAAATAAAATCTTAAAAAAAAAAAAAAAAAATACACTGGGATGCCTGACAGTGCTGGCATGAAAGCAGAAAGTCCAGAGCAAGAGCCCCCAGCACGCAGGAAGGAACCAGAGTTTATGCTTGTGAAAAGGCCTCCTGTGGCCCAAAGGCCGGGGGGAAGGGCAGCCTCGTCCTTTGAGGCCTGAAAAGCGCCCTTGGTGCCCAGCCAAGCTCTGGCGGGTGCAGCCTCCGGCAGGCAGGTTCTTGGCCTTAGCCGCTCTGCGCCACACCCAGCCCTCTTCCTTCTCTGGTCTCCTACTTGAAACCACCTTCCTTCTTCCTTTCCTTGGACAAAACACTCTTTGTCTCTCTTCCCCATTTGTATCCTTAAGTTTAAGGAAATCCATCTGTGCATCCTGAGCTGCAACCAGAAACACACACCCCACCAGGGAGAACACCCCCAAACCATCCTCAAGGCAAAAGCCCCTGAGCCCCTTCACAGAGACCCTTCAGGGCCCCGAGAGAACTTCAGACACAATTGGGGGCCACATTTTAGTAAGCTCTGTTATCTGGTTGCTTAGCCCAACTGCACGGGAGAGAAACAGAACATGGTGGAAGAGACACTATCAAGGTCAGCCTTGAAAGTTAAAATGGAAATTAGTAATGACAATGGCTGTGAGGAAGGGGGCAAAAGACACTTCTTGAGAGGATGAAAACTGAAGCCATTTTGTGTCGGAGCACAGAGCCCGCAAAGCCTGGGTCCTGTGTGTGCTCTGTGCCTGGCAGTCCTACTCCCTGGAGGTATGAGCAGGCCACACGTGCACCAGAGACAAGAGAAAATCCCTGGGTTATTTTTACAAGCAGATGCATTACCTTCACAATTTCCATCCCTTGGGAGAAATTTATGTACTTAAAGCACCAAGCTAAGGAAATGGGAAAAAATAAAAAGGTAGGCACTGTTTGCAATTCTCAGTTTACTAGTCTCAGCACTTTTCAACGTAGTCTCCTTATATTGATAGTCTACTAAGATTCAGTCAACTAAGAGTTTTAAAAATAAAGCTGGACCATATTTAAACTACCAAATGCTAAATAATGAATAATGTATTATCATTGATTATATTAATATTTAAAACAGGAGTTTTTCATTTACTAAATTCAGTATAATAAGAACTACAGCATCAATGGTTTCTTCAGTAAAATAGTGAACATGGTCAATTTCTGTGCCAATGATGGTTTGGGGGCAAGGTTCTTTTACCTTAAAAGACATTATATAACCTTAATGAAGTAATGGAGCTAGGCAATCATTGTCAATAGCTGCTAACATCACAAAAAACCACCAGACCAGTATGCCTCCATATGGACAGCCAGCCCCTCAAGGAAATGCCCTAGCAAAACAAATAGCAGCAAAAACATGGACTCAGATTGAGGCTCAAGACCTAACAATTTACGGGACATACAATGGAGGACAGTGCATGGACGCCCCTGGCAAGGTCCAGACTGGGGACACCCTCCAGGTCAAATAATCTGGCTTTTCTACGAATAAATTACAAGGAAAAAGAGACAGAAGAGACCTTCTGTAGTTTCAATGGACCTTATTTGGATCCGGAATCAAATAGATATACAGTAAATAACTTTCTGTAGGAGACAATCAGAAATTTGAACACTGATCATTCGATGGTCCTCCAGAATCGTCAACTTTTAAAGCTACAATATCAGTATTCTGATTATGCTAAAAAAAAAAAGAGAGAGAGAGAGTGCCTTATCTTTCAGATATTTACAGATGAAATGCTATCAAGTCTGGCATTAGCTTCAAAATGATCTGGGAGTAGGTAGAGGAGAGAGATACAAGATTGGTCAGCAATTGCTAATTGCTAAAATGGGTTGGGGGCAGTGTCATTAGATTATTCTTTCTATTTTTATTTATTTTTTCCAAAAGAAAATGTTGAATATATACAAAAAAAACTGGAAAAGGCACTACAGACTTAGGTCACAGACGAACAATGTATTGTCTCTGACTATATCTTAAGTTTTGCAACATGCAGTTGTAAAAGCTTTTTCTTCATCAAAACAAATTTTTATGCTTTTAGAAGTGCCTTAAGATCACTTCTAAATACAACTTTTAAAATATTTGAATATTTTTTTTTCTTTTAAAAATGTATTAGGGCTTTTAATAAAATAGCATTTGCTATCTTTGGACTTTAAAATAATTTTCTCTACTTTTTGAAGTTTACTGTCATGTCAGCAGCCTAGTAAAGCTCCATTTTCAATAGACACATATCATTCTTTGGAAAATAATTTTTGAGTCACATATGGAGTAATTTGGAATGATAAAGATCTACCATGCAGGATGTTCATCTAAGAGAAGTCAGACAAAAACTTGCATTTCCTGGACAAAAATGTGCCATTACATAGCCTATGATGAGGTAAACCTATGTTCCAAAATCCCTTAAGGCTCACACCAATGCACAGGGCACGTTTTTAGAAGAGTAACCATTTCACGCAATCAAGAGACTCTGCCTGTACACCATCCACAGCTGGAAAAAAGGCCACCAATCATGGTGACTGATGGGGGCAGAATTGTCAAGCCACAGAACCCCCTGAAAAGTAGGGAGATGGCTTATATAATGCATTACAGAAAACACCCCACCCTAATTGAAAAATAACTTAAAAACAGTAAAAGTGGCACAGGCTAAATTGCACCGACTGCACGTGTGCCACCAACAGTCCCTTGGATGATGTTCAGCAAGGAGGCCTGATGGCTAGAGACCCTGCTGCCTTAGCCCTTCTGCGACCCTGGGCACGTGGCTCGGCTGCACATCCTCCAAAAGGTGCCACCATGGGCTTAGCACCCACTATTTAGCTACTTCTTGTCTGAACCTGAGCAGCTGAATGTTGTTGTAGAAGAGCACACAACCTTACTGATGGGTTCCATTTTAATCCTGAGCAGAAACCTTAAAAGGGCCTTCAGCATTCCGCCCCTACTCTGTGGCAGCATGCTCACTTCCTCCCTCTTTAAACACCTATTTTACAGCTTCACTTTTTAAAAAAGCTGCTCACCGCTACACTCTGCCTGCTCCCATCAGCTGATGAGCTTATGTCACCATAGAGGAAATATAAGTTGTCAGACGGAAACTCCCTTGTCTACCTACCCGGCTGTAGCCACATCCACACCCTTGGCCTTTTTGCCCACTACTCTGGACATGACCCTGCTCCTGGCCACAGCTGGCTCCTCCATTCATGCTCTAGGCCCCTTCTTGCCTCTTTGATTACCTCCTTCTTCTCTAGCATGCTCTGCTTCTCTATTGTGTATTTTCTGGATTGAGGGCCTGATTCCCCAGCTGCAGGGAATGCGGCTGGCAGACGCGTGGCGCTCTGTCGCCAGTGCTCTTCAGAAGCTGCCCACTGGACACCGGCATATAAAGGTCTGGCTCCCTGACCCCAAATCAAGGCAGTTCTGAGGGTCCCCCAGCTACTGAGTGCTCAGTGGGACTGGTGGCCTGCACCACAGTCCAGTTTCTCCCTCTGCCCAATGCTGCTCCCTTCCTTTCATTTTCAAAGGTGTCGATCCCAAGGGTGCCCGCTAGTAAACACCCGCACACGAATCTCAGCATCTGTTTCCCAGTGAACTTCCCTTATGACCTCCACCCAAGTCATCATCCCATCCCTCTACCTCCTTATCTAGTTTTAATTCCCTGCATAGCTTTTTAAAAAGGTATTTCTGTTTGTTTCTTTTTTATTATCTGTTTCCTCTTACTAGAGTGTAAGTTCCAGATGAGTCAGGAACTTGTCTTGTTCATCTTTGATTCCCCAGAGCCCAGACCAGAGCCTGGCACTGTCAAGGGAATGAGTGCAGGTATCTCTCTGAGCTGATGTCCTCCACCATCTGCCTTATAGGGTTGTTTAAGGATTAAAGATAATGTGCACACAATGTTTACACAAGGTCTGGTACAAAGTGAACATTTTCTGAGGTAACAAAGAGATTAACAATTTTAACCATAAGCATTCCTTCAGAAAACCGTATGAAAATTGAAAAAAAAAAAAGGCAGAAAAAGGTGATTAAATGATTAAAAGACTACAGTCATGACCAAAAGCAAGGACTGGGCTGGGTTTGAGCGGATGGGGTCGATTTGGAAGATGCGTCACAGGGAACCTGTGGCTTTCCCTGCTGAGTGAAGGAGGCAGCGGAGAGAAGCCTGGAGGGCAGTGCTGATTTTGACCTAAGGGTGCCACTCACTGTGGGGAAAGGGAGTGTGGGAGAAGGGACAGCTCTGGGGACAGCGGCTGTAGTCCCAACTCGGTTTGGAAGGCTGAGAGTTTGAGAGCCCTGTGGTTGGTTCCCATGGAGATAGGGTGTAAGCAACTGTGGGGTAAGCCCCAGGGGGCAGTGGACCTGCACGCTCATCCACAAGACTCAGGGAGTTCCCACTGCAGGGCAGGCACTTGAGGTCACCCAGGTGAAGGGCACCACCAGAGCCAAGGAGAAGCACCTATGGTCTAGGAAGCCCGAGTGCTGTGTAGAGCAGGTGGGCAGAGCAGCTCCTCAGTGGACTTGTCTGATAACTGACACTGTTCCGCTTTTACTTTTTATTTATCAACTTGACAAGACTATGCTAACTCCTTTTAAAAATCTTCATGTGTGTAAATAGCCATTTACAAGATAAAGAACAAAAGAAGGATTGGAATTAAGAAGGTTTTAAAGGTTGTGTGACAAAGAAGGGGACTGAGAATAACTCCTGAGAAAATGCCCCCTACAGGGGCCCCACCTTCATACTAGCAGAGAACAAAGTTGTTAAGTTGGGAATAGCTCACACCTCCTGGGGCAAAATATTCTGGATTTTGGATATGGGCGAGTCTAGAACACAAGCTGAAGTACTGCAACTTTACTCACAGGAGATGTGATTTCTGGTTTGGACACTGGTGCTTTAAAGGTAGAAGTACTTTTGGAAACGTCTCTTCCCTTATCTGCAGCTGCTCCTGTGGACAGACATTCCAAATAATCTGGTGGGGGTATGACAACACTACTTTTTTCAGATAAATTCACCGTGCTGATACTTCTTACTGGTGCAGGGCTAAAGACAAAAAATTACAGAACACAAGTTAGATAAGAGCCTGCCATCGGAATCCCAAGCATCCTAAATATCCTATGACCAAGATTAAAATAGGTTTTTTTTTTTTTTTAGGAGGTACTGGGGATTGAACCCAGGACCTCATATGTGGGAAGCAGGCGCTCAACCACTTGAGCTACATCCACTCCCCTACAATATGTTATTAATCCAAGAGGATGAGGGAGGAGAGCATTACAATACACACACACCACACACACAATGCATATAACATTGTAATGCTTTTATTGGTTATAAATGTATACTCAAAAGAAATTCTTTAGGGGAGCAGGTATAGCTCAGTAGTTAAATGCCTGCTTCCCTTGTACCTCCTTAAATAAATAAATAAATAAAAAGAAATTCTTTAAAAGTCTTGACAAAAGGAGAGGGCAAATGGCTTAATTAGGGGCTGGCTCCTGATTAATTTAGTCTAAAGTGGTCAACAAGAAAATGTAGACTATAGCAAAAGCCTTAAGCAAGTACTGAGCATTTAAGATATTAAAAGAAATATCAGAATTTTAGTATCTTTAAAATGCTACTTAGTTTTATTTCTTGGCACAATGGCATTCTAGTTATTATGCTCTTTTGCTAGGGATGAAGATCATGTAGATGGGTTTAAGAGACATTTAGGAAATATAATGGACAGGACCTGGGAGGCGGTAATCTAAGTGTCTGGCTTGCACCATGAGATGGCTTATGAAGGCACTCTTTGTGCAGGGAACACTGAGGATGAGGCAGTTTAGGGAAAAGATGGGGGAGTTCATTTCTGAGGGCCCACAGGACAGCCAATGCCAACTATCTAATACACATATAAATATTTCCATTTGGCTCGGGAAAAAGATATTTCTGGGTTCCAGTCTAGGCTCTGTCACTTCTAGCTCTGTGTTCTTAAGCAAGTTATTAAACCTTTTTGTGCCTCAGTTTCCTCACTTTTAAAATGGGGACCTCCTCATAGGCCAAGGTCAAAAAACCATAGGCCAGAGAGACCATTGCAGAAAGTGCGCTCAATGTGTTAAAGACTGTTTAGAAGAAAGATACAGGTGAACATGTTTGTTGGATTTGTGGACTTAGAGGCCAGTAGGTGGTGACTGATAGTGAGACTGGTTTGAGGGCTGATTGGATCGGGGTGTGGAGTGAGGTAAAGAGCAAGTGATCTGGGTCATGTCTCGTCACAGAACACAGTCATAAAGCTTGTGGACAACAGAAATAAATGTGGAACAACAATCTCTATGTGTTTCTATTCCACAAGATCTGAAGTTTCACCAGGAGTTTGGCTACATTATCTAGACCATAATTCTGAAAACATTAGGCCAAATGAGTTTTCTGTTGTTGGGAAATAGAAGTCACATTTAAGTTATTACCTTGGTGCGGGAACAGTCTCTGTTTCCATTTCATTTTCTTCCAGCAATTTTGTATATGATGATGGGAACCAACCCCTCCTACAGGTTGAAAAAAAGCACTTTTTGTGGTATTAGCAGCAGACACACTAAGGAATGACTTGGTGATAGCTCAGGGGCAGACTAGTCCATTTTCACCATAAAGGTGACTAGTGAAATTAAGGTTTTTATAAATACACACTTTCAGAGGTAACTTTCATATGATCTAAAATCAGATTTATCTATATATGTATTTAAATACAGAATATAGTCTGGGATAGAATAACTCCAATTAACTAAATTATAGCTATAACTATAATTAAACTGTAAGTCTAACTTTGGCTAAAATGCTGGTTTGTCTACAAAGACAATTTGCTGCTTAGAAGACAGAGCATGCCTCTTTGAAAGGACAGATCACCCTGAAGGATCAGCTTGGGTTGAGTCTCAACGCACCAGCACCCTCGTCAAGACTTACTTTTTGGTGTCATCATGTTCTCCATAAAGCCAGCCGTCTTTTTCCTCAGAGATGAGCAGTGTGATGACCTCCCCTTGTGTGAAGCTAA
The DNA here is from genome assembly GCA_026826555.1 of Tolypeutes matacus. Lineage (NCBI taxonomy): Eukaryota > Metazoa > Chordata > Mammalia > Cingulata > Chlamyphoridae > Tolypeutes > Tolypeutes matacus. The sequence goes on along the minus strand of JAKSZT010053786.1, from coordinate 1,760,512 downwards.
GTAAGGTCTTGTTAGTGCCCGCAGTATGTGGAAAAATGGTTTTTACTTTCTGTTTTTTCATCATGTTCAGGCCAGTGGCAACAGAAACTGATCGCTGTAAACTAGAATCATCTGAGGTATCTGTTAAAAAAATGAACCTAGCATTAATGACTATTCAAAAAATGATAATCAATAGGTAAGTTCAAAGAGCAAACCCTAGAAACCCATCCACTCCCATCTCGCCAAAACACACGTTCTACCAAAACTCTAACTGCCTTGTATTTACATACCTTTATCACTGCCTGGATTAGACAAGGATAGCAAGGAACAGGGGCAGAACCATGACCTGAGGTCTTTCAAAGCCCAGAGAAGAGTCCCTGTGGCTAACGGCTCTTCTCCAGATAGTGAGGATATACCAGTACTCTAGCTCTAGCTACAATCTGATTGTGATCACGGGTCTCAATACCAAGTGGTCTGAAATTTTTCCTCCCTCTGCTCTCTCAATTTGATCACAAGGGCAAGCTGTGGCAGCAATGCAATCCCAACTGTCAATGACCAATGCCACCAAGAAAAGGAAAAAAATGGGAAATGTAGATGTTCTTGCCATCCCAGGTCAGGATGTGACAATGCGTCACCTTTACAGAGTCCTCACTAAGTGCCAGGTGACAATCTCAGTCATAGTCCCCCACTCACCGAGGCTTCCCAGCAACCTCCTAGGAGGGAACTGTTACAATTCACTTTGACAGATCAGTAAACAGAGCCCTACAGAGTTAATGACTTGCCCAAGATCACAACGCTAGCACGCGGCAGTGCCAGGGATCAACGTGGGCAGTCTGGCACCACAGCCTATGCCTGTAAGGACTGTTCTACATGTTTTATGTTACAGTCCACACACAGTCTGATATTTTGAGTTCTCCCTTCAAAAAACTGGAATGGAAATTTTCTTTTTAAATATTTTTTCACTCAAATTCTGCTATCCTAGTAATGCATCTAGCATTATTTACTTTAAAACAATGCAAGCTCACTTTCTGCTTACAAATTCTTTGTCTGTAAACAGTAACTGGTCCTGACTTGATGAAGTATAGTCACCATGGTTAAGAAATTTAAGCAGTTAGAACTCATTAGGTCTCCGGAAAGCCTAAGGTGCTCTGTTAGAGATGACAAAACACAACGTTTATGATTTAAACCAAGTAAGCCTATTGTTGAGATTAATAATCGTCATTTTGTCATGTGAACTTTTATAGTTTACTGAAAAAGAAATTTTGTTACATCTGCCACCAAATTTGGAACATAATGTATGAGGCTATGTACATTATGTCTCATTTACTTTAGAAAAATAACACCTTTCAAAAATGTTTATTCTTTGTAAACATGAATCAGTATATAGAATCAGTATGTGTCAAAGAAATGTCACTTATGAAAATATCTTACAGCCTTATAATAAACCTACACCTTTATCTGTTTAGATGTATAAGCTCCTCAAAGCTAATGTTGAGTGTATGCTATCATACATGTTTAACTCTACCTTCATGGTACATTTATCCAAAATATGCCCAACGTTTATTTAAAAAATTTTAAAAGGCATTTTAAAATCAAACTAAATCTCTTACCTGTTAAATTATTTATCCTTTCTGAATTCTGTGCAACTGTTGCTGGATTATTAAACATATCAATCAAAGGACTAGTATATGCTTTAGCTGAAGGAGCTGGGGGCATCTTTGGTGAATATTTAGAAAGGGTATCATCTTTCCCAACCTGTGAAAAGTTAATAGTTTAATATTAGTATAACAAGAAATTGAAATGGAATCATATAGATTCTCCAGGTTGTTCTGTATCATGTAAATTCTACCTTCTTCCCAAAGTTGTAGGGCAATGCTCCATTTTGAATTATTTCAAGAGTACCGCACACTTACAATATACCATAGTGTGGGTGTTTTACAATTTGCAGACTCATTACTGATTACATTCAAGTTGTTTCCAGTGTTTTTTTAATTGTCAAATGGCCGATACATTGGGTATTTCATTGTGTACTATTAAAAAATATGGATGCTTTTATTTCTGCAGAAAAGATCCTTACAAAGTAGAATTGTTGAAGGGATGTGTGCATTTTATTTTTAATAGAGCTTGCCAGATGGTTCTGCAAAAAGGTTGCTGTGATTCACGTCCCCACTAGTAATGTATAAAAATGCCTATTTCTCCAGATTCTTCCCAACTTTTGTGGTCTATCTGATGGGTTAAAGAGTATTTCATCGTGGGCCCACGAAGTGGCTCTGCCACGACCTGGAGGCCAAGGCGCACCGCCTTAGCTGGGTCTCCCCAAAGCAGGCCGGGCCAGGAAGGACCCCAAGGAACCGGAGGGGGCTCGGGAGAGGGAATGTCCGCCCAAGGGCCTTACCGAGGTGGTCCCCTGTGGGCCCTTGAGACCCAGTCCCACCAGGGCCCCCATGGGGAGCCCCTCAGGTGTGTCTTAGGTGCCCGCCTGGGGCCAGAGGGAGTCCCTGCCTCCACAACCAGGTGTGTGAGATGTGTCCACGCTTGGCACAGGAGCTGTGTGTGGGGGGGGTGACTGCAAGAAGATGCTGTCAGGCCGTCCCTGTGAGCAGAGGCTCCAGCAGCTGGAGTCGGGGGTGAGGTCCAGGGGGTAGGAGAGGTCACAGGGTGGGCAAGGACGGGGGGTGGAAGAAGAGAGTCTACAGACACCAAAAAACCTAAGCTCCACATCAGCCAAGTACAATGCGTGGACTTGTTGGGATCTGGATTCAAATGAACAAACTGAAAAAAGTTAAGAAAACCAAACTGAAAAATCATGAGACAATCTGGGAAACTTAAATGCTGAATATTTCATATTGAGGAATTGTTACTATTTTTTGATAATCACATTGTGGTTATGTTGATTTAAAATAATTTTAAAAATACATCCTGAAATATTTGGTAAAAAAAAAAAAAAAAAAAAAAAAAAATGAGTATTTCATCGTTACTCTGTCTTTTTTTTAAAGATTTTATTTATTTATTCATCTTTCGCCCCCTTGCTGCTTGTGCTCGCCGGGTCAGCCAACCACGCCATGCGGGCGGGCCTGCCCCCACCAGGAGGCCCCGGGAACCGAACCCGGGGCCTCCCATATGGTAAACGGGAGCCCCACTGATTGAGCCACAGCCGCTTCCCAAGTTACTCTGTCTTGTATTGCTCAAACATGAGAGGGTGAAGCACCTTGCATTCTTCCTCTGAGAATTGTCTGTTCATATCCTTTAGATGGTTTTAGTGGTTGTTATTTTTTATTTGTATTGTATCAATTATAGAAGGTCTTTGTACCTTAAGGATGTTAGTTCTTTCTCACATATGCTATATTTTTATTTAGAAAATGATGCATGCCAGGCACTATTTTAAGCATGTGGGCACAACAGAGACGAAAACAGACAGAACCTCCTGCCTTTGGGGAGCTGGCTTCTTGATGTCCCATCTTGCTTCGTTAGTAAATTCTTCCACACCCCAAGGTGATAACAATAACATACTAAATTTCCAATTAAAATTTTATTTTTATATAGAGTATATGGTAGAGGTCTTGTTTTCCAGATGAATAACCAATTATGTGAATACCATTCATTAAATAAACTATCCTTTTCCTACATAATTGAAATGCCATCTTTGTCATATATGAAACTTAAGATATATATATTCAGCTATACTTCTGGACTCTATTCAGACCTAGTAACCTGCTGTCTAATGAATTTTCTTTTAACTTTTCATTTTGAAATATTTCAAAATAACAGGGCAGTTAGAAAAATAATACAAACCCCATACGTAGAACCCCAACATACTCCTATCTCCCCCACATACCTGGATCTACCAATTTTAATATTTTGCCACATTTGCCACATCATTCAATCTAACCATCTATCTGTGTATTTACCAATCCATTGTGTAAACACCTGAGTGTAGGTTTTATACATCATACCTCCTGAACACTTGTTACTACCATGTACATTTTCTAAAAATAAGGATATTCACTTATGTGATCACCTTAAGTGCAGTTATCAAGTTCAAGAAATTTAACATTGACATAAAGCTTGTAGTCTATATTCCAACTTTTTCAAATATCCTAATAATGTTCCTTTGAGTCTTTTCTCCTCCCTTCTTAGATCCTATCCAGGATCATGTATTACATTTACTTGTTACTGTCTCTTTAGATGCTCTTTCTTTTCTTAATTTTAATTGTGAGAACAAATATACAACACAGACTTTTCCATCTCAACCACTCCCCAGCATACCATTCAGTGGATTAATCACATTCACAATTTTGTGGTACCTTCCATTACTAAATCTCTCCAATCTCCCCATCCATTATGCATTAACTCCCTATTCCCCCTGTTCCCACCCCTGGCAACCTGTATTCTAATTTCTGTCTCTATAAGCTTGCATATTCTTCAATATTTTCTTTGTGATTACCATGGGGCTTAAATTTAACATCCTGAATCTATAATAATCTCGATTGCTTTGGCACCAATTTAACGCCAGTAGTATACACTATGTTCCCCTGCCTCTCCGTCCCCCAAACTTTATGTTGTTCTTCTCACAAATCACATGTTTATATATTAGGAGTCCTATATATAGGACTATATTTTATGTATTTGTCTTTTAGATTCCATAGGAAGTTAAAAGGTAGAGTAACAAACCAAAAATAGAATAGTACTGGCATTTATACTTATCCGTGTCGTTACTCTCTCTGGATGTTTCTTCATGTGGCTTAGATCTATTGTTTAGTGTCTTTTTCTTTCAACCTGCAGAACTCTCTTTAGCATCTCTTGCAGGGCCAGTCTGCTGGCAGCCTCAGTTTTTGTTTATCTGGGAATGTCTTAATCTCTCCCTCATTTCTGAAAGATGGTTTTGCTGGATATAGAATTCTTGGTTTGGCACTTTTTTGTTTGTTTGTTTCACACTGCCTTCTTGCCTCTATGGTTTCTGATAAGAATATCTTATTGAGGCTCTCTTGTATGTGACATGTTGCTCCTCTCTTACAACTTTCAGAATTCTCTACCTTGGGCATTTGACAGTTCGATTATAATATGCTGCAGCATGGGTCTATTAGAGTTTATCTTGTTGAACATCTTGAATATATATATTCATATCTTTCACCAAAATGGTGAAATGGGACTCCCCCATTGCATATATTGGTATGCTTGAGGGTGTACCATGGGTTCCGCAGGCTCTGTTCACTTTTCCTGTTTTCCTTCTTTCTGCTCCTCAGACAATGATTTCAATTAGCTTATCTTCGAGTTCTTGGATTCTTTTGTCAGCCCCAATCTACTGTTGAACCTTAGGGAATTTTCTTATTTCTGTACCTTTGGCCTTCAGCTCTCTTTGGTTTCTTTTCACAATTTCCATCTCTCCATAAATATTCTCTTTGTATTCATTTATCATTTTCCTTAGTTCTTTAAGGATATTTAGGACCATTTTTAAAAAGGTCTTTGAGATATGTCAGGTCTGTTCTTTCTCACTGACAGTTTCTCATACTTTAAGTCTTCTTTGCCTGGGCCATCATTTCCTATTTCTTTGTAAGCTTTGTAACATTTTTTTTGCAACCTGGACATTTTGATTTCTTCATGTGTTATCACTGGAATTTAGACTGAGGCATCTGTTCCTTAAGCTTCTATCTAGTTATGACAGAGTTTTCCTTGAATGCCAGGACTTAACCCAGAGGTAAAAAAAAAAAAATAAGGAAAAAGGAAAAAAAAAAGAAACACTATGCAAGGCTTAGTGTTTTCTTCAGGGCTTATACAAAGAAAGAGTATGTAGACTAACTCCAGGCCAAAACATAGGGGACTCCTTGATCCTTTCTGTGTATGCTTCTTGTCTTGGGCATACATGTGTGGCCCTAGGCATTTTCCCATTTACATGGATACAAATGTCCCTTCTTCCCTAGGAAACAGTTTCCTCACGGTCCCGGGCACTGCACTCTATGTCCTACAGCCAGCAATCCATCGGCCATGGAGCACGCCTTGACTGCTCTCCCACAGTGTTCTGGAGGAGAGCTCAGTGAGCTGCCCTTTATAAGCAAGGCAAATTCTGGTTTGTCAAGTCCCTCAGGCCACCACCAGATAGATGGGACCAGACATATAAGTTTCCAGTATGCGTACAAGGGTTATTCTGCTCCCTCTAGTACCAGGACCGGGGATCTGCACTGGGAACGTGGGTTGGCTCCATGCAAATCCAGTGAAGGGAAAGGAAGGGGCCAGCCAGGAGATCCTACTGCTTTGAAGTGGTCTTTTCCTTGATCCACTGTTTGACCTGTTATTGCAATCCTATTTTCTGGGGCTTTGAGAAAGATGTTTCTGCCTGTTTTTGCTGATTCTTCAAAGCTTCTTTGCGGGGGATGGAGCCCTGAAGCATCTCACTCAGCCATCTTGTTTAATAAGTTTTAATATCTATTAGTAAGTTCACCTAACTACTTTTTCTTTGGAGAATTTTAGGTATTTAGTCTTCTAAATAAATTAATTTTATTCAATTTTAAGAAACTCTCACTGGGATTCTGATTAGAACTGCATTAAATTATTTATATATTAATTTTGGAAAGAGTGACATTTTTATGGTATTTAGCATTTCATGCAGTAACATGCTACATATCTCTCCATTGGTTTCGTTTTATGCTCAATTTACAATTCACTACTGTGAATAGGATACTTTCTTTAATTTCCATTTCTAATTGGTAATATAGAGAAGAAATATAAATATCCATATGTATGGAATCCAGCCACCTCACCAAATTTACACAGAATCACTAAGAGCAAATTGATCATTATTCAAGCTGGATGATAGGTGCATGAGCTCTCACTAGTCTGCAAATTTTTGTATGGTTTGAAAATTTCAAAATAAAAAGTGAAAATACAGGAGAAAAGAATAAGAGTATTTTAGTAGTCTTGTTTTAAAATCAAACAGACATAATTTTCTCTTTTTTTTGTATTTGAAAATGGCTTTAGCATTCCATTATTGAAGATGATTACTATTTTTTTCTGGTAAATAGTATTTATCATGTTTAGTTTCCCTGTATTATTATTACCAGCTTTTATTAAGAATGCCTTGAAATTTTCTAATTCCTTTTTGGTACCTATTGATAACAATCAATATTAATTCTTTCTCTCCTTTAATTTGTTTATGTGGTGAATTACATCAATAGATTTCTTTAATAGTAAAAACCATTCCTTGCATTCTTGGAACAAATCCTATGTGGAAATGCAGTGTTGGTTGGGTTTGATTTGCTCATATTTAGATTTTTAAAGTTCATGAATGAGACTAGCCTATAATTTTTTTTTCCCCTCCAAAAACTATCCATCTTTGTACCATATGGTAGACCCTATTTTTTTTTTTTTTTTTTTTTTTTACTGTATGTTAGTGTCTAATTTTTCACCTGGTCCAATTGTCACAGACTGCCCACGGTGATGAGGGGCAGAGGCAAGACCACTCCAGGAGGCTGTACCTGAGCTCTTCTGCCCAAATGAACTGATTTGGCTGGGAGACAAAAGTGCATGCTGCCTGTTGTTTAGATGAAGACACAAGCAGAAGGAACTGACCAGCCTAGCTGGTGTGAAGCAGCTCCCCAACCAACTACATAAAGAAATGCCCCAGGTTCCCTTTCTCTTCTTGTTTCCAGTGGTTCTAGGCTTACTGCTCCAGGAGGTCTCCTCCTAATTTTGATTCTCTGTTTACTGATCCTGCCGTCCTTTCCTCTAGAGACTCCTTCACAGTGTTTTTGGTCCACTGAAGGCACTGTCCTTGTTTTCCCATACTGTTATGGATCTATACTATGGTTGGACAGCTCTGGTCTTTAATATCTTAGCTGTCATTTTGGGAGGTTTGGATGGAGCAGTAGGATGGACCCATATTTCAAACTGCCTGCTGGATCCAAATCTCCACACGTACTTGTGAAAAGCAATAAAGCTCAAGTTAAAGAACAGCAAACTGAAATACCTTGAATACTTGGGTGACTTTTTTTTTTTTTCTGGAGTATCTTACATTGTGAAGAATGGCACCAATCAGAGTTATGTTAATTTATTCCCTAAAACATCTGTACTTTCTTCATTGGGAATAAATTTCTAAAGTTGGATTCATCATAATTAAAAAACAATAACAAGAAAATTTCTAAAATAAAGATAATAGTGCTAAACATAGTATAAAGTATTTGCATAGCTGATACCAAATCTGAAGGTAAGAAAAGGTGGACCTAGAAGAATTAAGAGGACTTGAGATTTCCACTCACAAAGAAGGCCTTTGTCTTTTGGACAAATGTGCCCCAAACCATATTAGTAAGCACACACAATTGAAATCCTGAACAGATGACCAGTTCTTACCATGCTGCTTCTTTCAATCATTGGAGAAGGCTGTGGTGTTCCGGATATTGGGGTGGAGAGTGGGGTCTTTATTTCTTCTATCATATTCATGATTTTCTCTGGTACTTTGGTGGCATCACCACAGGTTTCCTGCCACCGAGGCAGTTTGGAACTAAGTAATTCTGCAGACTATAAATACAAAAGAAACAAAACTAAAGCCATGTGCATTATTTGAAGAGTGGACAAAAACTGTATCACAGTAATATCACTGATAACAGATTACTGGCTCATCATCAGAAATATGGCAGCACTGAGATAAAGTCAATAAGTAGTTTAAGCATCTAGGAGCATCTACTGCATCTATTTGTTGAGAAGGATGAAGGTAGGCATAGCACCTGCTTTAAAGGAATTTACCTTCTCCCTCAGTCTGAACACTGAGCTTAAAACTAATACAAGGATTATAAATGATTAAAAACAAGCTCAAAAAGTAAAAGAGAAGAGGTGATGCAATTTGCATTAATCCCCACTATTTTCTAGGGGTCCCAGAAATGCCGATCACTGCTTTCTTCCTCCCATCTCTTCTAAAAGATGCACTTCCAATACATGATAGGACCAGGAGTGGACTCTTTGATTCCAGGGGAACCAATTCATGTGTTAGAGAAGTGGGTCAGATTCTGCCCTGAGAAGCTCATCTAGGGGACAGAGGGATTATAGGCAGAGTGTTGTGGGCTCTGAAGCCCAGCAGAGAAGGCAAGTTGAATCAGGGACAGAGCTGAGGGAAGACCCAGCTCCATGCTGACTGAGCTCTGGGGGAAGCAGACTATGGACTTTACAGAGGAAGTGGGGCTGCAGAGCAGAGAGGCACAGGATGGTAGAGGTAAGAGCCCATGGCTCCAGAAACAGAGGTGTCCCTCCCTGACTCCCACAAGTCTCGCTGCTTCTTGCAACTGTACTCTCAGAGGTCCACAAAGTCTTTCAGTGAACCCCATTTTCCAAGGGAGTAATTTGGTTAGAAAAGAGAAGGGGACTTTCTTAAAATTCCCTGCATAGCAATCACACTGTATCTATGTTTAATAGGAATAGGCTCAGGGGCATTCATGTAAATCACAGGGAAGGGCAAAGACCCCCACCCCCACCCCAAGCCACCCCTTGACCTGGATGAGCTTGGCTAGCCCTGACTAGAATCCTGACAGGCTGCAGCAATGCCACACTATGGACCAATTGCTCACGCTTGCTTCATCATCCAAGGAAACACTGAAACGACTGGGACTCTTTGGTGGGGAGAAGGGAAGACATGAAGTGCATCAGACAGGTGAAGAACCTTCAGGTATAGAAAGGAGGAGACTGGTTTGTCATTCCAAAAATCAATTGGACTTTGCCAACAACTAGAGCTCTCTGAAAATAGGGAGGTTGCCTCACGACACAGTGACCACCCCATGGCTGGTGGGGCACCAGCACAGGGCCAGAGCGTTGAGATCGCTTCTATGCCTTGCCAGCCTGTGACCCTGCTGTAGGATGCCCTCATCATGGAAACGGAGGTTTCTAAACCTAACAAAACCTTGCTAAAACTAGTACAGATGCACTGTCAACAAAAGTGATAGCGTTGCAGCAATTCTTTCTTTACTGTAACAATTTTAGACCTCAGGTATTTGGATTAGGTACCTGAATATTTCTTAAGGTTGAAAAATTTTTTATTTATGATATATATATGTATAAGGCCAAGTTCTTTTCCCCTGGAAAAAAGAAGAAGTTGCCTCATAGACAAGCCCTTACAAAGCTTCTCATATTATGGGGTACCCTCTAAATTACTTTATTTTTTTTTATTTTAATTTTTATTTTTTTTAAGATTTTATTTATTTATTCATTTATCCCCTCCTTGCTGCTTGTGCTCGCCGGGTCAGCCAACCACGCTGTGTGGGCGGACCCGCCCTCACCAGGAGGCCCCGGGAACCGAACCCGGGGCCCCCCACATGGCAAACGGGAGCCCCACTGATTGAGCCACAGCCGCTTCCCCAAATTACTTTATTTGATCAACAAATATTTGACTTCAATCACTGCTAGTTATGGATGCTTACACAGGCACCTGTTAGAATTTATTATTTAAAAAAAAAGAAAGGAAATTTAAAACATTTTGTAATCCTGGGTATATAATCACACAACTATATGTGTGGAGTGTCATTATAATTAGGCTTTTAAAGATCATTTAAGGGAGGCAATGAAAGTCAGTAATTAAATTGAGGAGATCCTTGAAGAGGAAAGAAAACCAACGGTCCTGACATTATGTGAATGGGTATTTGTGGCCTGGGATAGATAGAATTTCCATGACACAACAATACATAGCTCGAGAAAGTACAGCATCTGAAACAATTCAGATGGAGATGGGCACAAGGACTTGGACAGCAGCAAGGGGCTCTGGTGATGACACTGATGTTGAGGACGCATCCGGAGTCTGAATAAAGCTGATTCATATGTGAGCAAAGGAAAAAAGCAGCAATTTCTATATTATTAAGCCCTACTTTAGGAAGGATTTTAAATATGGATACATTACTAAATTAATTAATTAAACATTATGCAGACATCTGACAACTTTATATTCCCAAATGTTTATATATTCAAGCCGGCTAAAAATGATTTCTTTGGAATTTTCTCATTGACAAAACAGGCCCATCATTTTCTATTAGGGCATATATGGAAGTTAAAACATGTTAAAGGCATTTAAATATGAAATAAAATAAATATATTCAACATTATCTGCTATCACACTTACCTGTAAGTGATAATAATGTATATAATTTGCAAAACTACAGTGTTTGTCAACCAAAAAACAGAAGCGCCTTTTCTCTTCAAGTAGAGCTTCTTTGCAACCATCTGCAATAAATTTCTGGATTTCACTCTGGTGAGAAGTAACGGTTTCTACAAACTAGGAAAATAAATAACAATTTTACAAGTATGACACAAGGAATCAAATGGCTGCACAACCTGACATTCAGCTTCTGACATCCTTACACTTGCTCATTTTGATAAGGGAGTAACTACTAAATGCAGATAAACATTAGACAAAACAAGTACACTGTAACCTGACTTGAGCAGATATCATCATTCTCATCAAGATCCTGACTCATCTGTGGAGACAAGTTGCCAAAAGCCTTATTACCTTTCTACTGGGCAATTTGCCCAAAATATTACTTTGTACTTCAGTGATATGATTATGTTCTATTGGAAAGAAACATGGGCTTTGGAATCAGAAAGTTCCAAGTTCAAACCCCAATTCCAAATGCCAAGGAGGGCTTAATCTGAGCCTCAGTTTCCCTATCTGTAAATGGGGATAGTAATACTTATCATGGAGAGTCAATGTCCCCTCCCTAAGTCAGGAGAGGATGCCAACCAATGTTTCTAGGAGGTCACTAGCTAATTTATTCTTAATTCTGAAGTCTTCAGTTATTACTAAATCAAATAAGCTTATTTATTTTTTTTTTTTTTAAAGATTTTATTTATTTATTCATTTATCCCCCCCTTGCTGCTTGCGCTCGCCGGGTCAGCCAACCACGCCGTGCAGGCGGGCTTGCCTTCACCAGGAGGCCCTGGGAACCGAACCCGGGGCCTCCCATATGGTAAACGGGAGCCCTACTGATTGAGCCACAGCCGCTTCCCAAATAAGCTTATTTTTAACCTCAACAGTAGTACACAGGAAGTGGATAAAGTAGAGGCTGACTGAGATAAGTAAGCATTCCCTTCAACTGTATAAAATATCAACAAAATAAAATATTACTAAAAGGTCACCTCAATTTCTTTGTGTTCATATTTTAGTGCATTTCGTCCTCCTTGATTTTTCCTTCTGATCTTCTTCAGCTCAGCTTGAGATTTCTCCAAGGAATTCAATTTATTCCTGTGTTCTGTCTGGTATCTTTTCAGAGTTGCCTGTAAGTTAAATGTTATGCTTATTTTACTGTAGAACCATACAGACTGTCACACAGTCACTTTTGCTAGTACTTCCACTGTGCATGGCTGGCTGTGGCCTTGCATGCTGTCACTTTACATGTCCCATCACTGACTATGACCCTGCACACATTCATTCACTTCACATGGCTCTCCTCCCTTCAACTTTAATGTTTGTGGCTTTGTCTGTCCTAAAGTTTCCTGCTTGTATGAACGGCCCTTGACCAGAGTGGCAGATCTCTGAGGACAAAACAGTGTCTTTTCTCTCTTTTATTCTATCTTTCCTCAAAAGTTTTTGGACAGTGGGTGGTTAGCTATTGCCTTGGTGAATAAATAAATAATATTATATCATACATTCCTATTTTACAATTTATGATTTCAAGGAACAAAATGAACCAGCACAATCATGTACAAGTATTTTGTGGGCTGTATAGCAGAGTATTTAAGAACACAAGGTTTGGGGACTGACAGACCTGGGTTAGGATTTTAGCTTCATCCCTTATACTTGTGTGACCTCAGCAAATTACTGAATTTTTAGAGAAATTAAGTAATTTGCTGAGATCCGTAAAGTAAGGATAAAAAACAGCGCCTATGGTACAGAGTTTTTGTAGGGACAAAAATCAGATAACGTACCTAAAGTGCCTGGCATTAAATATACTCTGTGACTGTCCTGGCCCTGCAGCCTTCCACAAGGAACACATGGAGCATGGGCAGCAGGCCTCAGCGGGCCCCACAGGGGATGTGTACAGGGTAACCCATACTGCTACCACTACACAGGGTCAGTCTTGGTGAGAAGAAGGGGGACCTTGGGTGGCAAAGGAAAGTAACTTCTCTACAGTGGAAAGGGAAAATGGTAAGAGTCCTATGTACTAGAATTAGATGGCCAGACTGAAGACGACCCAGAGCAAAGTGCTAGAATGGTCAGTCCTGGGTGATGGGCAGGAGAGGTCTCTGAGATTGGACCTAGGAAACCCCCATGTCCTTCCATGTATATCTCACCATCCTTGATGTACTGATTTATACAAACAATAGCTGCATCACTACAGTCACACAGCCTTTGAAAATAAAGCTTTCCAAAAGCAATATGATTTCTTGCAATACTTTCCCTTTCACTTTTTGATAAAGACCCCAGCATTAGCAAAATTGAGCCCACTTAGCCCAAAGGGGCCTGGTCAGTTTTATGCATCCATGTGTATACTCAACACCAAGCTCTATCTATATGTGCTGTTGTTGAATGAACCGAAGCTGGGCCCTCAGGGGGTGGCAGAAGAAACCTAGGTACTTACATTCATATATTTTACATCAAGTTCTGTCTTCTTCTCCAGCTCATGTATAATCTCTTTATGGAATTTTTTGAACTGTTAACAAAAGGATATTTTTTTAAAAATTCACTTAAGCTTTGAGACTTTAAGCAAAATAAAAAAATATTTTATAACTATAAAAACAGTTTACATACATTTTCATCAAGACTGTCATTGAGTTTCTTGTGTGTACTTGACATCTCTATGAGAACATGTCCTGTGAGTAAAACCAGATATGTTAGGGGTAAAGGCCACTGCAGAGTTTTGTAAACATATTGAGGAAGTTCAAATAGTGGGGTGGAAACAGCACAATGCTGCCTCTAAGTCTTCAAGCACCGGGCCTATGACACATCAGTGACATGGACTGTACCCACATGGCAGACTCGACATGGGCATGGCTGTTAGCTAATTTACTCTACAACACTGTTAATCAAAAGAATGCCAAGCGTGCCTTCAAACTCACATTGCTCTTTCTATATTTACTCCTTCTTTAAGATGAATCCTATAGATCTAGTTTAATTTTGAAATTGTTTTGTAAGAGATTACCTCAGTCATTATAGTAACTAACTATAGGGACAGATTATTTATTTTTATATAATCCCCAAAGTAATCTGATTAGCTGTCAGGAATAAAAGATCAAGATTATTTTCTTTTTCTCAAATTAGTTCTTCTATCATTCTGGAAAATATTAACACCATGGGAAATTGTAGCCCTGACAGTGCTCTCTGCCTCCTATCTCCTGGAACTATACCAATTCTCTGTAACAACAGTCATATGACAGAACAGAAAATTCCAAAACAAAAGAACCTTTACTCCAAAAGCAGCAGTAAGACCACTTGGTTTGCAAACACATCTCTCTTGTAAGATTAGTAGCAGTGTGCTTAAGTCTCTGCTACTCTACTCTGATAAAGGTGAAAAGAGTTTTTTTCCATCAACTTATCTAAAGGAACCCACAGGTCTGATACTTGTGGAACAAATAGTCATTTAGAAAAATCACCACCTCCAACCCAAACCAACAAAATATGCTGGGCAGTGCTGGAAAAAAGGAATGCTTTTGGCAAACTGAAAGGCTATCCATGAGTAAGAATTAAAATCAACACTGTTGTAGAACATAGGGAAAGAGAAAAAGAATCCACACTAGACTAAGGCCTTGCTATCACCTCTAAATGACTCTACCATGCCCTGCTGTAGAAACATTTTAAAACATCTACTCTCAAATTGCCCGCTTAGTATTTTTCCTCATCTTCAGATTCAGAAATTCAATCCCTGCCTGAACATGTGCACCTGGATGCTCCATTAGGCATGTCATATTCAACATGTCTAAAACCGAACTCACTAGCTAACTCATCTTCTCTACCCTCAGCTGTTGACACTGCCAGCCAATCATGAGGGGTTGACACCTCCCCTCCATGACATACCCAATGACAGACTAATTTCCTTGTGCATGTAATGCCATCTCTTGGACCACTTTGAGGGTGGAACCCTGCCCTTCACACATTCTGCCTCCTTTGGCAACAAATATGCCAAACTTCCCGAACTCTATAATCCCTTTCCTGCCCAGGAGAGAAGACATGCAAAGAGTGTGTTCATCCAACAATCTGCTCCACTAAAGGTAGGAGACATCTTCCCAGTCAAATCACCCCCACCTCCCCCCCCCAACATACATTCAAATCTTGCCAATTTGACCTCTTAAGAGATTCCCTCCCTCTCTATCCCTCAACCACGGCCCTAGCTGAGGCTCTTATCAACTCTCCTTAACTGGTCTCCCCGACTTCCAGTCCATTCTCTTCTGGCTCATCTTCCTCATAGGTGCTAGGGATCTTCCCAAAATGCAAATATGACATGTCATTCCCCTGCTCCCCTCTGTGTCCCACATGAGCCAGCTCCTCAGCACTGTATGTGAAGCCCTCTATGAACAGTGCTGCCTAAAACCATAGTAGGGGGTGGGGACTGAATCTCTAAGCCCCTAAGTACCATGTGATCCTAGGACTCTCTGACAGAATAGTTTGCTGGGTGAATGTGAGAAAGTAAGTGCAGAAACATCTCCAGCACTCATAGTTCTACCACACCAACTCTAGAAGGTGCCTGCCAGCCCACTCTACATCTCTAATTATGTTGAATTCATTTACCTCATAGTTAAATACTCTTAAAACTCAACATAAAACAAACCAGAATTCTTCACTAAAGAAGCCTTCATATGACCAAGAATATAATAATTACAATGTCATTTATATCATTTAGTCATTTCAGATACTGAAATAATCTGAGTTACTTTTACATATATTTTAAATACATAAACAACTCCTTGTTGGAAATGAAAAACAAATAAAAAAACCCACCTCAATTATTTGAAAATGAAAATCAAGCACTCTATTCTTGGCAAGTTGAATCTACTTAAAAAAATAAATGTCTAAAAATACTTTTGCTTAAGTCACTCAGTATGATTCAGACTAGAAGCAAGGCATTCATGTGCTTTTTTCATACTGTTCTCTTTCATGAACTTTATTTCCACAGCCTTATATAATGCAGATCTGAGAAATGTGTAGCCAAAACAAAATTATGTGCTTATGTGGGCCCTCTTATGAAGGTCCACACTGTTGAACTTGATGCTCTGGCCTTGACAGCCCCTCAGTCAGCTGTGTACTCCCTTGTCATTCTTAGCCCTCCTTCCTATGGTTTCTCTTCATGACATGGGGAACAGGCTCACTGAAACAGTCCATTCACTCTGTGGGTCAGAATGGAAAACCTGACCATATACTTGTTATTCTTGTCCCTCACAGTTCATGGAATATAAATGCCGACCTCACAGCAGCAGCTGCCTCTGAATCCTCAGTCATAAAAAGGACTAGAAAAAAAATCTTTACTGTGATTATGTAAAGTTGCGAAAAGTGTATCTTGAAAAAAAAAAAAAGCTTTTATATTCAATCTATAGAAGTTTAATATTAAATATAGGAAGTGTTAGTTTACACACCTTTGTTTACTGCTAGGCCTGTAACACATTTTTTTCTTTTTTCAAATTTTTTACTAGATACATATAAATTTTTTTTCTTTGAATCATACAATATGTTACACAATATATTTGGTTCATAGTAATGCAATCAACTCATTTTTTCATAAATTACATATGAGAAGAAAAAAAAGGAAAGAATAGGGTGGGGTGGAGAAACAGCCAGATTTTAATGGAGCAGTTCTAAACACATGCCCCAACTAGAATCAATTTGTCGATCCCAGAAATCCACATCACTGTATGTACTGGATCAATCATTTCTTTTAGGTTTTAAGCCAACATTTTGGAAAGAAACTCCTAGTAATTACAGTAATGCGACTCAGTCTGAATAATTATATTCTTAAAGGAATTTAGATTAAATACGAACATTTCAGAATTATGAACTCTATATTAATATAACTAAAAGACAATGTCTACCATGAATTTTCCCTAAAATTTTATACAAGTAACAGCTAATAGT
The DNA here is from genome assembly GCA_026826555.1 of Tolypeutes matacus. Lineage (NCBI taxonomy): Eukaryota > Metazoa > Chordata > Mammalia > Cingulata > Chlamyphoridae > Tolypeutes > Tolypeutes matacus. Next base: position 1,743,510 of record JAKSZT010053786.1, on the reverse strand, counting down.
GGTATCATCCTAAATTTAAGGACTATGAACAAATATGGCCAACATATTTAACAGTACTAAAGATAAGCATTTACCAGTATGCACTATGAACTATATATAAAATAAAAATTAAAAAGAATATGACAAGTATGAACACACAGACATTTTGGTTTGAAATATAGATTAGTCATTGGACTATTAATATATTGTCAACCAGATAATTCATCAAGTCACAGTATAAATTTAGAGGAACCAGATGGAGACTCATGGAATGAAGGGTGGGAGCCAACCTGCTACTGGCCTAAAGTTATACTATTATACTGTCCTAATTAAATTAAAACTGACCAAATATGTCACTGGAAAAAGGCTATAACCTTTCTGGCAATTTTCCAAGTCTCAGACATGATGAGGAGAAAATATAATGGAAGTAAAAGCAAACTACACCTGAGTGGAGTATGCTAAATATACAAATATGCACCATCAGTGAATTAGTGCAGAGGCAGATTAGTGAACTATAAACATATGGCCAAACTTAAAGGCTGTGCCAATGTCTAAACCCAGCTCTCAGTGGCTGTCTATCCCACAGTCCCCAGATGCAATTGGAAGTGCTCTCCTCTTGAACAATGTGCATGTAGGAAAAATGCCAAATAAGCGATAGGGTGAGCACTTCTTTGAACATTACTCTAAAAGTCTAGCTTCTAACGTAACCAACCATAAGGATACTACAGTTCTTATACTACAATATACTACATCTTGCACAGAGCCATTGATCATGATTTTTTCCCATCTTATAAAACAAGTGGGACAAACAGAAGTTATGCAACTGAATTATAAAGTATTCTAAAGTTCTTTCATTGCCTGAGATGATGGTAAAAGTGCCAAGTTATAAGAGATTTTGATAAGAAAAGGATACATGTTGAAATCTTTAAGGTAGCTATTAAGTATATATAACTAACAGACTAATAGAAAAAGGAAAATAATCAGTCAAAAGAGGATAAGAGAAGAAATGAACCTGGAAGAGGCAAAAGAAAGCAAAAAGTAATTACAGTGAGGACTGTATAGCACAGTGAACCATGTGGTAGAAGATGGACTGTGGTTAACAGTACAAATATGAGAGTGTTCTCTCATGAACTATAACAAATGCACATACTAATACATAGTAGTTAATAGGGGTATATGGAAAAAATACACCTAGTGTACACTATGGACCATAGTTAGTGGTAATAGTCTGATCATGTTCTTTCATAATCTGTAACAAATGTTCCTCAACAAAATAAGGTTTTGGTGGAGGGGTGATGTACGGAAATTTTGCACATTATGCATGATTGTTTGGTAAGCTCACCACTTCTCTGATTAAAAAAAAAAAAAAAAGGCAAAAAAAAAGCAATTACATTGAATGTAAATGGACTAAATACAACAATCAAAAGACAAAGATTGGCAGGATTAAAAAACCAACTATATACCCGTGATAGTTAAGTTCTTGTGTCAACTTGGGTAGGTTATGGTGTTGCGTTGTTTGGTCAAGCAAGCACTGGCCTGATTGTTACTGTGAAGATATTTAGTGGACTTAAGTCATCAGTAAGTTGATTGCATCTATGGCTGACTATCTACAATCTACTGAGGACAGGCTGCCTTCAACAATGAAAAGTCTCGTTCAATCAGGTGAAGGCTTTAAAAAGGGAACTGATGATTTCAGCAGACAGAAGAGAGAATTTCTATCTATTTCAGCAGCCAGCTTCTCCTAGGGAATTTATTGAAAACCTTCACCGGAGTTCCCAGATTGCAGCTTGCCTTATGGAATTTAGACTTACCCACCTCCACAGTTGTGAGAGACAATTCTTAAAAAAATCTCTAAATATTTACATATATCTTCTATAGGTTCTGTTTCCCTAGAAAACCCTAACTAATATAATACCTTTTACAAGAGATACACCTTAAACATAAGGATACAGAAAGGTTGAAAGTAAAAGGATGGAAAAAAAAAAATAGCAAACACTAACAAAAGAAAGCTGATATAAGTATATTAATATCAAAAAAGACAAAATAGTCAAAGTAGACAAAAAGGGCAAAAAAGCATTATTAGATATAAAGAAGGTCATTTCATAACAATAAAAGGCTCAATCCAGGGGGGAGGTGGCTGTGGCTCGGTCAGTGGGGTTCCCGTTTGCCATATGGGAGGCCCCGGGTTCGGTTCCCGGGGCCTCCTGGTGGGGGCGGGCCCGCCCGCACGGCGTGGTTGGCTGACCCAGCGAGCACAGGCAGCAAGGGGGGGATGGATGAATAAATAAAAACAAAACAAAACAAAACAAAACAAAACAAAAGGCTCAATCCATCTGGAAGATTGAACAATTATGTATTTGTTTGCACCTAGTAACATGGTCTCAACATCTTTAAACAAGAGTTACAAGGAAAAATCAATAATCATACTAGGAGACTTTAATATACTTCTCTTAGTTAACTGATGGACAAGCAGACAAAAACAAATCAGTAAAGATATAAATTATTTGAATAATACAGAAAATAAACCTCGCCTAATGGACATATATAGAACACTATATATGTATGCTATATATGTTATAGTGTACACTATAACACAACTGTATTTTTTAGGCAAACATAAATTACTAAGTAAAAAAGGGACAAAAGAAAGCCTTACCATATTTCAGATTGAAACCATACTGAGTATGTTCTTTAACCACAATGCAATTAATCTAGAAATCATTTACAAAAAGATAACGAGAAAATTTCCACATGTTAGAAATTAAGAAACAGACTTCTAAATAACCCATCGTTCAAAGAAGAAATCACAATGGAAAATAAGAAAGTACTTTGAACTGAATGATAATGAAACATATAAAAACATGTAGGATGCAACTGAAATTGTGTTTAGAGGAAACTTATAGCTTTAAAATGCATACACTATAACAGGAATACAAATCAATGATCTAAGCATCCATTGCAAGAATCCCCCCCCCCACCAGGAGGACTCGGGGATCGAACTCGGGTCCCTCCATATGGGAGATGGATGCCCAACCAGTTGAGCTACATCTGACCCCCCCATTGCAAGAATTTAATGGAATACTATCCAGTAATAAAAAAGAAATGAACTAATAGATACAACATGGATAAATTTCAAACATATTATACTAAGTGAAATAAGTAGACTAAAAAAAAGCTATATACTGTATGATTCCATTTATAAAACACTCTGGAAAAGGAAAAACTGACAGTATACGCCGAGCTTATGACCCAGCAATCCCACTCACAATTATATTTCCAAGAGAAGTGAGTGTCTTTGCTCACCAAAAGATGTATACAAGAATGTTCAATGTGAATATTCTCGCTGTCCTGATTTTGTGATAATCAGGGTAGGCTAAACATTTGCTATATTAGAAACCATGTATGTGTCCCCAGACCTAGTTTTTCTCCCTAGGTCTGGTTTTTGGAACGCTGGTGATAAACCAAGCCTGATTTATTATATGACCATCCTGTATGGGAAATGCCTGTAACTCTAGGTATCTTTGGTCAACCTTAAGAGATATAACAGGGGGGTGGATGTGGCTCAAATGGTTGGGCATCTGTCTCCCATATGGGCCTGACGGTGCACCGTCCATGGGTGTGCCGCCAGGCCCCACACACGGGTGAGCCGCCAGGCCCCGCGAGCCATGCAGGAACATGATGACATAACAGGAGAGTGACACAAGTGACACAAGCCAAGATGAGATGCGCTGAAAAAACCAGGAACTAAAGTGGCGCAGGCGGTAGGATGTCTTTCTCCCACATCGGAGGTTCCGAGGATTGAATCCTAGTGAAGACAGGAGGAGAAGGATGAGAAGAGAGGGCAGGAAACAGACACAGAGTCGCCCAGTGAATGGACACAGAAACAGCAAAAATGGGAGGTGGGTGGGGGCAGAGGGTGTAAAAATGGATAAAAGTAAATAAATAAATCCTTTAAAAAAATGTTGCGTTACTATGAACCAAAAATATTGTGTAATATATTGTTTGATTAAAAAAAAAAAATGTATAGGGGAGGAAGATACGGAATATAGTTAGTAGTAATGCTTTGACGATTTTCTTTCATGATATGTTAACAAATGTTTCACAGCAATGCGGGGTGTTTGTGGGGGGGTGATGTGTGGGAGCCCTATATGATATTATGCATGTTTGTTTTGTAAGTTCACGATGCTTGCTGAACACTTATAGTTTATGTATATTCATGTATGAATGATATACTTCAATATATTGTTTTTAAAAAAAAGAGATATAACTAAATGCAATTATGTGATCCTAGATGAAATCTTGAACTGGAGGAAAAAAATTCTATAAAGGACATTACTGAGTCAACTGGCAATATTGGAATGCAAATGGTAGTATCGGTAATAAAGCTGTATCAATTTCAAATTTACTCAAGTTTATAATTGTATGGTGGTTATATAAGAGGAGACCTTATTTTTAGGACTTGCACACTGAAATATTTTGGGGGAAAGGGCCATCGTGTATATAATGTTTTGAATAATTCAGAAAAATATGTAAAGAAAAATATTACTATAGATTTATAAGTAAATTCACACAAACACGCAGAACAAAAGAGAATACACACAAATGATAAAGCAAATGAAGCAAAATGTTAAAAATCGGTGAATCTGAGTAAAGGATATATGGTATTCTTTATAAGTTTCTTGCAACTTTTCTGTTTGAAATTAATTCCAAATAAAAAGTCAAAAATAAACTATAACAAAAAGCTAGTAATGTGAAGCACAAAAATGTGACCCATGACCAAGAGATAAATTAGTCAAAAGCAGAATTATAGATGATACAGATGTTGGAATAGCAGTTTTAGTACTTTAAAATGACTATTAAATATATGTTCAAGAATAGGAAAACTTACATATAAAATCAGAGATGAGATAAGGGAATTTCAGAGAGATATGGAAAAGCAAAAAGCCAAATGGAAATCCTAGAACTAAAAAATATAAAATTGGAAATAAAAATTTACTTGACAGCCTTAATAGCAGATTGAACTCTGCAGAAAAAAGGATCGGTGAGAAAGGGCAATAGAAATGATCTAAACTGAAGCAGAGAGAAAGATGATTAAAAGAAAAAAAAAAAAAAAAAAAAAAGAGTTGAGCCTCAATGATTTGGGGGACAATATCAAGCAGTCTAACATAGGTGTAACTGGAGTCCTAGAAAAAGAGGAGAGAAAGAATCAGGCAGGAAACAAAATATTTAAAGAAATAGCAGCAAAAATATTTCCAAATTTAATGAAAAACAATAATCCACATACTCAAGAAGCTCAGTAGACCCCAAGAAGGAAAATGGAAAATCACACCTAAGCAGATTATAGTCAAACAAAAAAATAGAAGTAAAGAGAAAATCATAAAAGCATCTAGCAAAAATAAAAACACACTGCAGTGGAACGGGTGTAGCTCAGTGGTTGAGTGTCTGCCTCGCATGTACGAGGTCCCAGGTTCAATCCCCAGTACTTCCTAAAACAAACAGAAAAACCACATTGCAGGTAGGGGAACAATGATAAGATACTAATAATAGGGGAAACTGTGTGTGTGTATGAGAGAGACGGGAAGATGGTTATATGGGAATTTATCCTTTTCATGTAATTTTTCTGTAAATCTAAAACATCTCTTGATTTCTCACCAGGAATAAGAGGCAGGATGCATTACAAAGGAAAAATTATTTCATAAATGAAGCCAAAATAAAGATATTTTTAGATAAAGGAAAACAGAATTTATGGCCAAAACTCCAGCACACAAGAAATGCTAAAAAGTCTTTCAGGATGAAGGAAAATAATAGACAGAAATGTGGATCTATAGAAAGAAATGAACACAAGAATTAATAAATGTGAGGGTAAATATAAAAGACACTTTTTTTCCTCGTCCTGATATCTTTAAAGGTCAATTCACTGTATAATACAAAGAGAGTAATGATATTAGGTTGATAATATATGTAGAAGGTAAAGTACATGAAACTATAGCAAAAAGGACAGGAACAGAGAAAAGGGAATTAGACTATTTAAGGTTCTTATATGAAGTAGTATATATTATTAATTCAATATAGACTATATAAATTCAGAACCCATATTATAATCTCTAGAACAACACTAAATAAAAAATAAGGAAGCATAACTAAAAATCTCATAGGAGATAAACCAAAAGAGTTGAAAGAAAAAAAAAGAAGTCTTTAATAAGCCAAAAGGCAGGAAAGAGGAAATGGATCAAATGGGACACAAATGGGACATAGAAAACAAATATCAAGATGGTAGTCTCAAACTTGACATCAATAGTCACTAAAAGTTCTAAATACTCTAGTGAACAGGCAAATATTGCCAGACTAGATTTAAAAAAGGAAGATGGGGGTCGGATGTGGCTCAACTGGTTGGGCGTCCGTCTCCCATATGGAGGGACCAGGGTTCGATCCCCGGGACCTCCCGGTAAAAAAAAAAAAAAAATAAATAAATAAATAAATAAATAAATAAAATAACAAAACAATCTGATAAAAAAAAAATAAATAAAAATAAAAAAGGAAGATGCAACTCAAAGTTGTTAAAAGAGACAATTTAAATATAAAGACACAAAGGTGAAAATCAAAGGGTAGGAAAAGATAAGCACAGAAACATTAAGCTAAGAAAGCTGATGTGTCTATATTAATATCAGAGTAGGTGTCAACACAAGGAATATTACCAGAGGTAAAAGGGAATATGTCATACTAATTAAAGGGTCAATTCATCAAGAAGACATCATCCTAAAAGTTGTAGGCATCCAATGAACTAATCTCAAATTACATGACGTAAAAGCTGATAGAACTAAAGGAAGAATAGAAAAATCCACATTGTTGGAGATTTTAACACTTCTCTCTCAGTAACTGATAGAGCAAATGGACAAAAATCCAGTAAAGACAGATCCAACACCACTATCAAGCAACCCAACCTAACTGAAATTTAGAACACTACATCCAACAACTGCAGAAAAGATCTGTTTCTCAAGTACGCATGGAACATTCACTAAATCAAATATATGCTATGCCATAAAACAAGCCTCATCAATTCCAAAGAACTGAAATCATATAGAAAATTTTCTGAACACAACACAAGTTAGAAACCATTAACAATAGGATTTTGAGAAAATGTGCAAATGGTTGGAAATTAAAATATGGAAATGTATGGAAATTTAGAAAACATTTCGATCTAAATGACAATGAAAACACAATATATAAAAATCTGTGGAATGTAGCTAAAACAATATTTAGAGGGAAATATAAAGCTTTAAATATTTAAATTAGATAAGAAGGAATATTTAAGATACATACAGGAGCAGAAACCAATGAAATAGAAAACAAGCAATAAAGAAAATCAATAAAGTTGTTTTTGAAAAGATTAATGAGAGGACATCACTACAAACCCTACAGATATTAAAATAAGGGGTGGGGGAGCAGATGTGGCTTAAGCTGTTGAGCACCTGCTTCCGACATGAGGAGGTCCTGGGTTTGGTCCCTGGTGCCTCCTTAAAACAAACAAACAAAAACAACAAGCAAAACAAACGAAAAAAACAACTAAAAGGAGCCAATGTGGCTCAGTGGTTGAGAACTGGCTTCCCACATATGAGGTCCTGGGTTCAGGAATATTATGAACAAATTTATGCTAACAATTTAACAACTTAGATAAAATGGAAAAATTCCTTGAGAAACACAACTTATCAAAACTGACTCAAGAATAAAGCAATTAATTTGTAATAAAAAACCTTTCCACAAAGAAAACTCCAGGTTCAGATGACTTCATTGGTGAATTCTATCAAATATTTAAGGAAAAAATAATGTCACCTTTATACAAACTCAGAAAAGAGGAGGTGGGCCACATAACCTTGATAGAGGCATTACAAGACACTAAAATTATAGACTCCATTCCCAGGGTCCCCAAAGGAAAAACTGTCAATTTCTTATTATCAAAAAGACTACACTATTAACTATAGTTCATCATCTATAATAGTGTTAGTTAACAGTACAGGTATAAGAATGTTCTTTCATGAATTATAACAAATGTATGATACTAACACAAGGTGGTAACAATAGGGTGATATATGGGGGAAAATACACCTAATGTAAATAATGGACAATAGAACTATTTAAAAAATCTTTCCTCAATCGTAACAAAGGGAACCACTGTTAAAAAATTAATACAATTATTTTAAAAGTGCTATCATCAATGGTAACAGATGTTCCACCAATGCAAGGTGTAGGTGGTGGGGTGGTACGCATGAATCCTGTATTTTATTATTATTATTATTATTTTATTTTATAAACTCACAACTTCTCCTAAAAAACAACAACAACAAAACAAAAACCCAGACACCACTTACAGAATATACTCTTCTTTCCTCTACCTCATAGCTGTTTACAGTATTAACACACATAACACCTCAGTTTTAAGTTCTAGCATTTCTCCTATAGTTTAAACTATGTATCTATCAGAATTGACCCAGGGGAGAACATAGAATCTGGCCACTGTTGGTTAAAAACTAAGCGCAGCAACCACCTGAAACTAGTAGCAATTGGGAACCAGCACCCTGCTCGGAGGAAAACACAGGCACAGTGTCTGAGTGTTACACTTGGGTGGGAAAGTGATCTTCTGGTTCTCAGTTATCTAGGTCCACCCAGTATTGCCTTCAATACAGCAGGCCTTACAAGTCTGGTGACTGGCTTTTGCTTATTTTACTCAAAATGATCTCACTGATATCAGGGAATAATGAGTTAAGGCTTAATATGTGCAGCATTTTTCTATTTGGGGTGATGGAAAAGTTTTAGTAATGGATGGTGGCGACAGTAGCACAACACTGAATATCATTAACAACACACATATTTGAATGTGGTTAAAAAGATGTTACTAGAATATAAAGCATATGGCAACATGGATGAACCTGGAGGACATTATGTTGAGTGAAGCAAGCCAGACACAAAAGGACAAATACTGTATGAATGCATTACTATGAACCAAATATATTGTGTAATATATTGTTTGATTAAAAAAATAAATAAAATAAAAAATAAAAAATGTTACTAGAATAAAAATTAAAAAAAAAAAAAAATCCACAGAACTGCATAATACAAGAAACCCCAAATTTTATGAAAAATTATTTGCTTTTTGCTTTTAAGTCTTTCCTAAATTTCTCCAATGTATAATGTATTTAATAGGAAAAGCATATTTAAAAATAAATGCATAAAAAAAAAGGTCTGGCGAATAAATAAATACATTGAACAAATGAATGAGAGGTCCACTAAAGTGAAAAAGAATGGAAAGAATAGCAGTGATGGCAGGAAAAGAAAACTGGCAAAAGGTAGATGCAATCAAAAGCTGGCACCTGTAATATTTGATTTTACTGATATATAAATATTGATCGCAGAAATTCCTACAGAAAAAATGACTTTTTACATGTGTGTATATATACAGATATAATTTTATTAGCCAAGTTGTGAGCTTACAGAGCAATCATGTATAACATGCAGAATTCCCATACATCACCCTTCTACCAACACCTTGCACTGTTGTGGAACATTTGTTACAGATTATGAAAGATCATCACCAGAATATTACTACTAACTATGGTCCATAGCTTACATTTGGTATATTTTTTCCTTACACCCCTCTATTATTATTATTGTATATTTGTATAGTTCATGAGAACACTCTCATATTTGTACTGTTAACCACAATTCATCTTTTACCACATGGTTCACTGTGTTACACAGTCTCAAAAGTGTACACTCAGTGGCTCTCAGTTTCATCACAAAGTTGTGCAGTCTTCATCTCGTTAAGTTTTTGAACTTCTTAGTCCAAAAGAAAAAATCTCATACTCCCCATTATTGAACCTTAGCATTGATATAGTACTTTCTTTGACTTTGATGTAAGAATATTACAACATTGCTGTTAACTATAGTCCATAAGTTACATTAATTTTTTTGAGCCCGGATCTCTGGTCCCTCACTTGCTCTCTTCTTTTTTCTCTCCATCAAAACAAGTGTTTTTCAATAAAGAGAGGCTTCTGTAGTGGCAGCACAGACCCTTGCTACAGTTGAAGTATGGGCACCAACGTCCACCTGCACAACCAGAGCCCTAACAGAGCAGGCCCTCTCAGCATAGCTGGCATTGGTACAGAGGTCTGTCCCATTTCCCCTGCTTAGAGTCATCAGGAGCATATTCCTGGCATCTTTCATTTCCTATCACCAAAGCCCAGTTTCAGAGGAGCATAAACCACAAACAAGATATTTTAGTTTATGGAATTTTCATCTTACCAAGCAAGAAGCTACAATATCAGACCATTTGGGCTCCGTGCCAGACACTTGGCAACTCAAGTTGTAAGAATTAAAAGTCCTAACAAATGCCATGTGCCAAAAGCAAAGCACGCTCTAAATGATCAGGGTTAAATTCCTTCCAGCTAATGGTGAAAGCACATCACAGGATTTGTAATTAGTAGTGATAACATATGGGTCTGAGAGTGATTTGTTTTTTTTTTTTTTTTTTCTTTTTGGCATAATGAAAATGCTCTAATATTGATTGAAGTGATGAATGCACAGCTCTGGATACCAAATGCCATTAACTGTACAATTTAGATAAATTGTATGGCTTATGAAAAAAAAAAATTGTGGGGTGGGCTGGAGGAAAGATGCACCAGGTGTGAGATATGGACTGCAGTTAGTAGTGATACTTTGACGATTGCTCTTTCATAATTTGTTACGAATGTTTCAGAGCCATGGTGGAGGGGGTTGGTGTTGTTGGGGTAAGTTATGATGTTATGCATGTTTGTTTGGGAAGTTCATAACTTTTACTATGCACAAATTGTTTATGTATGTTCATGTATAAATGATACACTTCAATAAATTTTTAAAATGAAAATAAATTCTTTCCACTTTCCTCATCTCTGATGAAAGGTGAGAAAGAAAGGTAGAGATGATGGAGAAAAAAGGAAGATGGTATAGATGACTTATTTTGGAAGTTTGGCTAAAAAAGAAAACCAAAAAAAGAAGGTAGCCAGAGAGCAACATTAAACAATTTTTCCCTTTAAAGAAGGGATGACAAGGTGTGAAGAAGAATCAGTGGAAACCAATACACATGTGTCCTCCCCATATGCCTGGAATACTGAAGTAATTCTAAACTTACACATGAGAAATACTTTTTTTAAAAAAAATAAAACACTGCCATTATCCTTACAACAGGACTTAAATTTCACTGGGAACTACCATTACAAAACATTCTGGATATTTTAAAATCAAGCCATTTCAGTGAGGTAGAGAGCAAATTCAAGTCTAGAGCACCAGTATCTAATCTTTTAATATCTATAGTACCAACCTAGTAACAATGTTTTCTCTGAAAATTATAACCACGTACTGTATTAAGGAGCGGGGGGAGGTTCAGGGCTTAGGTGATAATTCTGTCATTAGGACAGATAAACTAATTCAGGAGAGTAAATTAAAATGTTTATTTCCCACTTCACTTTTTTTTTTTTTTACCGGGAGGTACCGGGGATAGAACCCCAGTCTCTCCATATGGTAGACGGACGCCGAACCTCTTGAGCCACATCCGTTTCCCTCCCACTTCACTTTTGATTAGCAATTAAACTAACTTTGCCTACCTGCTGTACACAAGTACTTTTATGTTAAACAAGCACAGTATCTGCAAGAAAGAAAAACTATTTCCCGGATTTTAATGTACTATTCTCATTCTAGCTAAAGGGAAGATGTTAATTTAAGTATATCAATTATATGTACACCACAGAAATAATTTATTAATTGTGAATCCATATACAGATTACAAAAGATTGTTTTCTTTATATTTGGATGTAAAATATAACATTGAAAGAGTAAGAGTTTTCTAAAAGTTATTTTATCAAGGAAGGTAAGTTAACATTAATTAAATATTTTGCTTTTTCACCAATTAGTAGATTAAGGTTAAAATACAATCATTTGGATGCTAACAAAAATGAAAACAGGTGTATTGTCAATAATGAATGAAGCTAACAATTAGTTTTACCCTGTGATATCACTAATTAACTGTAGGCATTTTCATTCAAAGCTTAAAAAATGCTACATCTGAAAAATTTGAAACTTCTTTAAAAATATTAAAACAGGACCTAAAAACACAAAGATGTAGTTTTCAATTATCACAAAAGCAGAGAGAAGGCACTAAAAGACTGTTTCAGTTCAATATTACTGAATAAAACTCTTAATTTTAAATGAATTTTTAAAAAAATAAGGTAAAATTAAAAGAACTAAGGTTTTTACGTTGTTTTATTTTAAAGCAACTACTTGTAGTTGAAAAAGCTTAAAAACACAAAATAAAACAGGGCTATTGTTTCCAACTTTCAGATGATATGCAATTTATTCCTTTGATCTTCCTACACCCTACATAGATTTTTTTTTTTTTTTTTTTTTACCGGGAGGTCCCGGGTATTGAACCCGGGTCCCTCCATATGGGAGATGGATGCCCAACCATTTGAGCCACATCCGTCCCCCTCTACATAGATTTTTAAAAATTTATTTATTTACTTTTACCCATTTTTATGCCCCCCCCCCCCATTTTTGCTGTTTTTTGTGTCCATTTGCTGGGCAATTCTCTTGTGTGTGTTTCCTGCCCTCTCTTCTATCCTCCTCCTCCTGTCTTCACCGGGATTCGATCCTTGGAACCTCCGATGTGGGAGAGAGGCATCCTACCACCTGCGCCACCTTAGTTCCTGTTTTTTTTTTGGCATGTCTCATCTTGGCTCTCCCTTGTGTCACTCTCCTGTTATGTCATCATCTTGCTGCATGGCTCGGTGGAGCCTGATGGCGTATCCATGCACAGGGCCTGGCAGCACACCTGCACATGGAGCCTGGTGGCACACCCGCTCACAGGACCTGACAGCACACCTGCTCATGGGGCCTGGAGGCCCTCTCACCTTCTATATTTCTCTTTATTTTTATTTTATTTATTTATTTATTTATTTATTTATTTATTTATTTATTTTTTTACTGGGAGGTCCCAGGGATCGAACCCAGGTCCCTCCATATGGGAGACAGACGCCCAACCATTTAAGCCACATCTGCCTGCCCCACCCCCAACCGAGATCTTGACCAGTCCTAGTTGGACGTGAATTAAAAAGAGATTCCACAAAATGTAGAATCCATTTTATTATAGCTAATATTTACACCATATTAACTGAAATGCAGAATAAGGGCAAACAGAATAAGTCCATGCTTTCATAGTTCAAACACATTCCCTACCTTTTTCTATCTGGAGAGAAAAGATGACATACAATCACACCATTGCAGAATACTCAAAAATAGCAGCAATAGCCCCCATATATTGAGCCCTTCCTTTGGGCCAAGCACTGCTTTACAGAGATGATCTTGTCCTAGTCCTTGCAACTCTAGGAGGGAGGTACTGCTATTATCCTCATTTTACAGAGGGGGACATTGAGGCTTTGAGAAATTAAATAATTTTCCCAAGGTCACACAGGTGAAGCAAGGATTTGGACCCTTGTCTGAACTTGAACCTACACTCTTTAACAACTCTGCATATTCAAAATATGTGAAGGGAAATCACACAGAAGAGGAATTAGAACCACCCAGAACATTTTAATTATTAACGTTGTCCAAAAATGGAACAAGTTTATGGTGGAGGTAGCTAGTTCCTTATCCAACAAAAAACAGCTGGGCAGTATTGCAGAGGTACAGGTAAGAGCTGCCTAATCGACTGAAGCCATTTCAGCTCAGTGTATGGGCGTGCAGAAAGTTAAACCAAAGTGGTAGGATTGATTTCCGAAGGCACCCCTGAAAAATCAGCCTCTCCCTCATACCTGTGTCACACCCAAACACACACACAGATCCCCTAACTCAGAGCCAGAACAGTTAATGGTTATCTGCTAAGGGCACCTGAATTTTTGAGGCAAACAAAAAAATGCTTTGGGAAAGGAACTAGGGAGGCATAAAAGAAGATTACCCTTAAAAATGGCCAAAGGAATTGAATAGACATTGCTTCAAAGAAGATACCAATGGCCAGTAAGGAAAAGAAAAGATGTTGCATAGGAAAATGCAAATCACAGACACAATGAGCTACCACTTCAAACCCACCAGAAAAAAAAAAAAAAAAAAAGGGAAAATAAGTGTTAACGAGGGTATAGAGATATTGGAACCCATGTATAATATTGGTTGGAATGTAAAATGGTGTAGTCACAGTTGAAATCAGTTTGGTGGTTCCTCACAAAGTTAACATAGAATTACCATATGACCAGAAATTCCAGTTCCAGTCCTTTAGGCGCTAAGAACTTTGCACTCTGAGGAATGGAAATTGATAGGAGGTTGGAGAGTAGGGAGGGAGCAGACTATATGCACTCCTTTTAATTCCCTACTATTTTTCAAAGGAAGACTAAATTTGTAGGACCTATTTGTAAAAGGTTATAGATTGAAGAAAACAAAGTTAAAGGAGATCCAGGTCAAGGAAGTCATGGCCAGGTTTTAAAAAAGGGATTTTGTGTATAATTTCCAAGTCCCTTGAGAGGTTGAAGAGGCAATGAAAGAGCTTCAGACTGATGGCTGGACCATCCATTCTATTTCCAACTTTTAAAAAATGTTCAAAAGTACTGTTAAGGTGGACTTCCCCAGAGGGACAAACACTTTGTCCTATCTAGTTCTGGAATAAGTTAAGAGCATGAAGTAAAGAGGCAAGCTGGGCTCTGACAGAGCAGCAACAAGGCCAACATCCTGCATAGCAGGCTACAGGTTACAGGGCACATTTACACATGATAACTTCTCTTTATCAACCTAATAGGGAATTTCTGATACTTTCGAGGCACGAAGGAGGGGAAATTATTCTGATAGATAAGTGGCTTAAGGCCATTTTGTTTGGAAAGGTTAGCAGGCTTGTTCCTTGAGTAGTAAATGACATCAACTCATGCATTCACACACAGTGAGTGACTAGGCCCCATGAGTGCCAGCACAATGACAGACAAGACCTGCAGTCACCAGGTGACACTCCATTAGGAAGGCAGACCAGTGAGTGAACCAACTTCCCTCATCACAACGCATGTGAGGGGTCAAAAGACAGAAGAGGAGCTAACCTTGTCTCGTCCAAGGAGGCAGAGAAGGTTTCCTGGAAGATGTGAGGTTATATTCCAAGAAAGAGACCCCAGGCACCTCCCAGGATTTCTCTTCTACAGAAGTCAAAGCATAGATGCTGCCGTAGCTGCTCACTGAGGGCTGAGACCCAATCCCCTCTCAACTTCCCAGAGCCCTTACTCTATCACTACCTTTTCTTCTCCCTCTCTACCTCATCTTTCCACTGGTAATTAAACATTCTAATCTCCCTTTCACCTTCAATGCCTCCTCCTAACCCCATGACCTTCTCTTCATCTTGTTACAGATTGAATCATGTCCCCCACAAAGACATGTTCAAGTCCTAATCCTGGGACCTGTGAATGTTGAACCCATTTGTAAATAGGAACTTTGAGGATGTTACTAGTCAAGGTGAGACCAAACTGAATCAGTGTGGGCCTTAATCCAATATGACTGGTGTCTTTACAAGCAGAGGAAACTGGACACAGTAGGAAACAGTAGGAGACAGACGGGGGGAGGGAGACAGCCACCACCAGAATAGACTTTAGAGAAAACATGACCCTGCCAACACCTTGATTTTGGACTTTTAGCCTCCAAAACAGAAAGACAATAAATTCCTGTTGTTTAAGCCAATTAGTCTGTAGTACTTTGTTACACCATCCCTGACAAACTAAGACACCCCTCAAAACCAAACTTCCTGAACAAATAGCCAAAAACGGACCCTCTTAACACACCCTCTCAGGGTCTTGTCTACCTCCTGGTGCCTGGTCTCCAGCCAGTCCTGCTTTGAACTCACTCATGTGTCCAGACATCTACAGCACATCTCTACTCAGATGAACCCCAGGCATACATTCAGCCTAAAACTGAACTCACAATCCTCCCTCCCCCATCCTCTTCCACACCTCAGTAAATAGCATAACTATCCTTTTGGTTGCTCAAAGCAGAACTTGGGAGTCATCCTTTATTATCCACCCTTTTCTCAATGGCCACATCTCACCCTTTAGAACAGCAAGCAAGTCCTGTTGACTCTATTCCAGTTGTCCATTTGACTCTTCCCATCTTTTACATGAAGCTACCATCACTTCCTGCCTAGCTTACTGGGATAAATTCCAAATTGGCCATCACACTTCAGTCAGAGTCACGTTCCAAAAATACAGCTTCCCCTTGCCCTTGTGATAAGTGGGAAATCCTTAACAAGGGTCATGAGCTTTCCAGCCTCATGTCCATGGCTTCTGCGACTGCCTCCTTGCTGCAATCATACTGTACTTCGGGGTATGTATCACCTCCCTGGGGACCATCATCCTTGCAACTCTTAGCAACTCAGAAAGCCTCTGCTTGACCTCCGCTACTAGATAAAGTACCCCTGCTCATTTTCCTTAGCCCTCGAATTTCCTGTTTAATGTCTGGTGTTCCATGAGAGAAGGATCGCTGGCATGGTCCAACACCTAACAAAGTGCCTGCACATCACAGGCTCACAATAAATTAACTGTCAACAACCAGTGAATGAAGCAATGAATATCATGCCAGGTACTAAGGATACAAAGATGAAGTGGACACACACAGCCCTGCCAAGAGAAGCTCAACACATGTGGGAAGCCTTGGAGCCCCTTACTGAGGCAGCTTGGAGAGTGAAGGGATTCAGGGATGATGTGCACTAGTCCTCCATTCTTGGCCTGACATATTGTAGAAATGTGAAATGTTGGGAAATGGATGTGGCTCAAGAGGTTCGGCGTCCGTCTACCATATGGAGGGACCGGGGTTCGATCCCCGGGACCTCCTGGTAAAAAAAAAAAAAAAAAGAAATGTGAAATGTTGTGTTAAGATAATTCTATTATAATTTTATTGTGTTAAAGGAAATCCAAAATTACTGTTAAAAATATTTTATTAACATATACACAATTAGCTCACTTGATAAAAGTGATGTTTTATCATCACCTAATTGTGCATTAGAATGATTTTATTAATGTGAAGACAAATTTAAAGCTCATTCATTGTACAAAAATAAACAAAAACAAGAAGAATAAAAAGAATAGGGAAAAAAAAAAAAGTGTTAAAAAGATCCAATTCTGGCAAATCTGGAGGGAAATTGTTGTTTATAGATTACAAGAGAGATTGTCTCCAGAGAGCAATCTGGAAATATTTAACATGTGTGAATCTTTTCATTTCTGGGAACATACTTCAATGCATTAACCCAAATGGGGAAAAATAAGTTAAACAAAGGATTTACAGCAACACTATATATAATAGCAAAACATGGAAAATAACTCCAGGGAAAAAGTTTCAACAAATGAAATAGAAAGAGCCATCAAAAATGATGAGCAGGGAAACGGACGTGGCTCAAAGGTTCGGCGTCCGTCTACCATATGGAGAGACCAGGGTTCGATCCCCGGTACCTCCCGGTAAAAAAAAAAAAAAAAAAAAAATGATGAGCAAATGGATTATTAATCAAGTCAAAGGACCATGTGTAGAATGCTAAATTTTAAAAAGTAGTGCACAAAATAGTTTATAACCACAAATTTTACAAAACAGACAAAAGGAATGTGAATATATCAAGTTCATAAAATGTAATTCAACATATATGAGTATGTTTATCTGTGTTTATAAGTGGTTTGCAAAAACACCTTAATGTGTTTTTTACTAAAATTTATTTTGAAATAAATAAACAAACAAATAAATAAATACACATACACACAAAGTTCCCAGCTTCTTCTAGTGGCATCTTACATAACCACAATTCATAATCAAAATTAGTAAAATGACATTGGTTCAATACTATTAATTAAACTATGGACCTTATTTGAGTTCACTTGTTTTTACATGTACTAATTGTTTTCTTTTAACGCAGAGTTATAGGAAATTTTATCACTTGTATAGGTTTGTGTAACAGGCATCATAATCAAGAGGTACAACTCTTATGTCAAAACAAAGAAACATTCTCATGCTACTCCTTTATAATCACATCCTACCTCCAACCATGACCCACAGCAACCACTGATCCATAGTCTATCACTTAATCTTGTCATTTCAAGAATTCTGTTAAAATGGAATATATAGTATGGAACCTTTGGCATTGGCTTTTTTCACTTAGCAAATTATGCTTAAGATCCTTCCAAGTTGTTGGGTGTACAGTTTTACTTTTTTTACTGAGTAGTAGTCTATTGTATGGATGTAACAGTTTATCCATTCACTAGAAAATATGGGTTGTTTCCAGTGTATAACTGTTATAAATAATAAGGCAAGTGGAAAGGTGGATGGAGATTTAGATGCAACAGGAATGGCCATGAGCTAACTGTCAATGCTCAGTGATGGTATGGTCTCATTGATATGAACTAAATATACTTATGAACCAAGTAGACTTATGGAGTTGGTCTATGGAGTGTAGGTTGGTAGGAGGTATAATGTGGGTTGAGAAGGGGGAGATGATACTAAATGTATGTAGAATGTTTAATAAGGTCAATTGTAAATATGTGGTAATGGGTGGAGTTGATAGTAGCACATTATAATGAAAGCACACTGGAGGAACAACTGAGTTTTAGGATTAGATGAGATAAAAGTGCCTGGACAGAATTTTTGGAGTAATGCTTCCATACTTAAGCTGCCTTTGTCTGTTATTTTATTTTTTGAAATTGAAATAAAGTTTACTTAAAAATAAATAATAAATATAGAAACTCATTTATTAAGGTTCAATTTTCAGTAAAGGAATAAATATTTTTAAAAACCTAACATTTTGATACTCATTATAAAATGTAAGTGTAATTCTAAACTTCCTCATACTTATTGTAAAATATTAGTATGAAATGGGAAATTGGGCAGGATAGAATAGAAAATAAAAGTGGGGTAAAATTAAGATATATAATTAAGATATGTAAGATATGTACTAGAGAAGAGAGATAGATGCATGTCACAAATTTCTACGTTTACAAAACTGGAAGTTACTATCAATCATGGGTCTGAGTTGTCAGCCTCCTTGGACTTACAAGACACAAGAACAGGCTTATTCTAGACTCAAAGAATCCAATCCTTGATTGTAAAGAGCTTGCCACTTAATTTGCCTCTCTAGTCCCCTAGTAATTTTTGTTTTATCTTTGAATCCAATGCTTCTAAAATATTAGTCAGCTTTTAATAACTTGAACCTTTTAGTCCTAATAATGTTAATTCTTATAATAATGAAGCATACAGACACAACCTTTAGCCTAGCACTCAAAATACCAATTTTTCTTTTTACCCATGATCATCTTCCACGATGATGAACTGTAAATTCCAGGTATACTGCAACATTCCCTGTTCCTCGCCACTGTTTCCTCCGCCAGAAAACACCACCCTTTTCACCTCCCCTCTGGATGATCGGGATATTACACATCCTGGAGGCTCCGGCTTCCCTCTCTACCTCCTCTACCCACACTTGGGTGTGATCAGCACTTTCCATGAAATCCTGCAGCCTTTATACCTTTTACTCTTGGTTTCAGCCCTGATTAAAACTATATATGAAAGAAAAGAAAAGAAAAGAAAAACAAAAACAGAAACAAAATAACTATATATGGCCAGGTTTAATCCCCAGTACCTACTAAAGAAAAATAAATAAATAAATAAATAAATAAATAAATAAAGCAGAGGTAGCTCAAGTGGTTGAGCATCTGCTTCCCACATATGAGGTCCTGGGTTCAATCCCCGGCCCTGGTACAGCAAATAAAATAAAATAAAACAAAATAAAGAAAAATAAAAGAATAAAGAAAAAAAAAACTATGTATGTTTATGTTTCCATAATTTCCCTTACTATGTTGCAGATATCTTGAAGGCAGGGACAAAGTCTTATTAATGCTGTAAATGATGTAAATGATGGTTTCAAGAAATCTGACTCATGGGATTATAGTAGAAAAGTCCAATATCCTTACCATTTAGCTGAACAACAAACATTTCTAAGTTTCTCCTCCACTTTGTCTATTCCTCAAATCCTTGCCTCAGCAAGGCTGGTCACTGTTGCTGATGGTGGGTTCCTTGTAACTGCAAGCCCCTTCCCCTCTGAGACCACTAACACTACAGCAGACCCTGCTAAAGGATCATCAGGATACCTCCCACTAGCCTCAGAATCCTTCTAGAAGTACTGTTACAAGCCCAGCTGCTCAAAGAGCCTTTCCAGGTTTCACAGAAGGATTTTCTAAACTGAACCGATATTTGGCTTCCTGCCTCCTCTTCCTACTGGATCTAAGGACAAAATACAGAAGGTCTAAATCCTTCCTCTACATGACCACTCTTCCAGTTTTAAAGACTGCATTTATACTTCAGCTTTACTCCTTACTAGTTGCATGAAGTTGGGCAATTTAGTTGGGCTCCTTAACATAAGTTTTCATTTTCTTGTTCATAAAATGGGTAGAGTACCTCCTACCTCAGAAGGTTGTTGTAAGATTTCTGTATTTCCATTAATGCTAATGAAATTCGTTTGCCATGTTAA
Source organism: Tolypeutes matacus (assembly GCA_026826555.1). Lineage (NCBI taxonomy): Eukaryota > Metazoa > Chordata > Mammalia > Cingulata > Chlamyphoridae > Tolypeutes > Tolypeutes matacus. The sequence continues at coordinate 1,722,992 of JAKSZT010053786.1, read as the reverse complement.
TAGTACTTAGTTGGGGCCAACTAAAAATCCTCACCAGATTATGGTGAGGTTGTGAGGTAACGTACATCAGGAAGTGCTATAAAACATGGAGCCCACCGTCTAAAAGATTTCTGACCAACCAAAAAAAACAAGATCCTAATTCAGGTTTTCAGATTTCTCATCTTGTGAAAAGTTGAAGAGAATAAGGTAACAATTAGCTGTTACTGATATTGATGCCAGGCTGCCTGAACTTTCTAGGGAGCAGGGCAACATTTGTGAAACCACTGCTAATCCTACAGGTTTCAACGTAGGGTATGTACAGCTAGACTCTTGAATTATTATAATGAATATTATTATTTTTAGTATGAATTTTAGTATTCATACTAAATTTAATTAGTATTCATTCATTCATTTAGTATGAATTTAATTAGGATGCCTCATTTAAGTAACTGCTTAGACACCACATCCTTACTTTTAATAGTTTTGATATCATCCAGAACAGGAAAGAATACCTGAGGAGGAAGTACATTCAATCCCAAGCAGCTGAAGACCAAAAACCTTTTAGACCTCCACCTCCCTAACGAGGAATCTACCTAGTCCACACACCAGAACCATTACTCTCTGCCATCACATTCCAGTACGTCTGGGAATGTGCTTCTGACATGGTCAGATCAGGCCTTGCCCCTTCATGATTCTAACTACACTGGCCTTCGGTGCCTCTTCCCATCATTTAGTTGTCCTCCTTCCTCAGCCTGTCACTGGGCTGTGCCCTTTGCTGTTTCCTGGGTCCCTGATCAGTGCTACTCTTCCTTGGCATGCTCCAAATCCCTCTAACTCAGGTGTTTCTGTTCCTGATACATAACTTCAGGCCTGGCACAGTGTCCTGAACAGAGTAAGGACTCCGCATGCATTTGTAAGAGGGTGAGCAAGCTGCTCACATAAGCAGTGATGCAGCAGTGGTTAGGGCTGGGACAGATCTGTCTGGGTCCTCAATGAACAGCCAGTCCTTCTCCACAATTGGCCAGCCACTGTGTCCAGCTGCTGTGGGCCCCTGACCAGCTGTGCTTTGGCTATGGATCAGAGCAGGAGAAACGTGTGCTCTTTGGTCTGATTTACATTAGGATGTGCCTATCAAGTAGTCAGGAAGCATTAAATTTTCAATTGACTAAAAATGATTTGATGATGTACCTCCATATATAGTCTTTACTAATAAAGTACAAGAAAAACTTGGATGGTCTTTGTCCTCAGTTCCTGGAGAAGCAACCTCTGAATCTTTGGAAATTTTTGTGATAGGACTGCATTTTATTCTTCAGGGTGAGCCTAGGACCATATCTGATAGTACATGAGTCCAAAGGGGGGCCAGCCACACGGGCAGTTTTAGGGAGGGAGTTGGCCCCATCAGAAAGACCAACCATGTAACTGGGGTATTGGGAACAAGGAATGCTTTTCTTAGGAGAGCTTTTGTAAAGAAGGGCAATTTACAATACAGAATATCCTCTTAAAGTTTTAGGAATTTGTTCATATTTACAATAATATGCCTGTATGGTGTATGGACTTAACATGGTATATGTTTATAAATTTATAAATTACACAACGATATTTCTCTATGATTATTCTAGCAAAGATCTTTCCCACTCCAAATTGGACAATGACCTTATGAGTAAGTAATGGCCACCTGAAAATTGAGACAAGAAAGGTCACTTGCAAGGCCTAGAGGCATTTATCATGTGCACAATTCAAGGAAAAACAATTTTTTTCCCAAATCCCAAACTGAAATTAAACAAAAAGCCAGTTGGATTAAATGGTCAAAATACAAAATCTTGATAAGATCGAATGAAAAACACAAAATACTCATTAGCATGCTGATTCCGAGTTTAGGATTATATAATGGTTTGCTATTTAACACAATCTTTATTTTGGTGAGCTATAATGAGCAGGAAAATCTGACTGCCATAAAATAAAGCACACTAAAAAAAATCACACAATTAAATTCTATACCTTGTGACATACTGAATATTAAATTGGCATGATGGGCAACATATCTAGCAGACTGCTTGGGATTCACCAGCCCATTAATCAGCTGGGTGACCTCAGCAAGCTACCTACTCTCTCTTTGAACCTCAGTTTCCTCATCTGTAAAAGGGAAATAATAATAATAGCACATACCTCATAGAGCTGTCATGGTGATTTACAGGAGTTAGTATTTGTAATGCCTGGTATACAGCAGGTACTATGTTAAGTAAATAAAATAAATCCCTGTTTTGTTTCTTTCCTCTTTTTTTGGGAAGGATTTCAATCTCTTTAAAGTGATTCTATCCCCTATATTTTTGATATAATGTTTCTGTAAGCAGAAACTTCTTTAAAAATAAAGAAAAAATAAAATAAAAATAAAAGTGATTCTAAACCTGCAACTAAAAGATCAAGTGATTTGGGTCGATAATAGCTCCTTTGGCTCAACTTGGCTCTCTCATTAATCCTGGTACAAAGTCTTTTACTTTATTTAAACCTTAGGAATAGATTGCAATATTTCCATGAATTAATAACATTTCTTTAAAAATACTTCAAAAAACTTTTTTCCGCTCTTATTTTTAAAACCAAAGAAGACCAGTAAAACTGTTGTAAATACTTGAAAGAAAACCTATGATTTTCTAGGTTCCTTGAAACCTAGAAAACAAGAGATCAAAGCCCAATTTAAGAAACTGGTCCAAGCAATTTAATAAATTATTTAAAATAATATAAATGAAGTAATGAATGCACAACTATGTGATTATACCAAATACCACTAATTGTACACTTTGGCCGAATTGTATGCTTTATTAATATGTATCAATAAAATTGATTTGCTAAAAATAATAATAATATTGGTCCATCAATTGTAACAAATGAACCACATTAATGCAAAAATGTTAATAATGGGGGTGGGTGGGTATGGGAACTGTACTTTCTGCATGATTTTTCTGTAAACCTACAATTGCTCTAAATTAAATATAATAACAATAATAGCTGTCTAAACTGGAACAAAATAACATAAGAAACTTATATAAAGGTAAGTTGTAAGGAGTTCAAAGCAAAGACTCCCCAAAGAAAGCCTGTTATTTCTTGAGAAATAAATGAGAACAATATTTTTCTCTGCTTTAAAGATAAAAAACAAAACAAAACTGGTTCAAAGGTTCTTTGAGATATTTGGCCAAAACGTTTCCCCCAAACATGTTCTCCCTCTCTACCTTTTCAATATTTTCTAAGTTTTAAAAAATAACTGTTGTTTGAAATAGAAACATGGGAAACGGATGTGGCTCAAGAGGTTCGGCGTCCGTCAACCATATGGAGAGACCGGGGTTCGATCCCCAGTACCTCCCGGTAAAAAAAAAAAAAAAAAGAAAGAAATAGAAACAAAACTGGCAGTTTACTCAAATTTCAGTTTCCTTTTTAAAATAAGTGCTACCAGGTCATTCTGCTACCTTGAACAGATCAGTGTACATGTGATGATAATTTATGTGTGCCACACTATGGTACAAGCCCTGACCTGGAGTGTCATGTGAATTTGACCCTATGACCTATTTAGCAATTAAGCATAGGGGATTCAAATATTTTGCCGAGCAAATTCTGAATACAAAGCACTGGTTTTGTCCTCCCAACAAGGTTAACTGGTTAAGGAGTGGAGCTTATACTATTGTGGGAGTTAGGAACATGCGTAATGTCTGTTAAACCCAGACACCTAGACAGCAGGTAGTAAGGATCCTCGTATGGTTGTCCATCGAGGTCTCCCTAACTCCCAGGATGAAGGAGGTGACCACCAAATTGACCTATCAGACACCCCAAGGGAACACTGGGTTAGAGGTCACCCTGTGGACCACTCAGGGAAAATTCATCTGTGGGACTGTGATGGATGCAATGAGGCGATGCATGAAGGCTTGGCATATAGTACATGCTAAATGAGACCTGAGTTTCTGTATGGGAGCACAGCAGTACAAAAGCCAGGCAATCCTTCTGAGCAGAGTCATTTACGTTACTTCTCTGTAATTTCCATCACCCTTAACCTGTAACACCTGGCGTTTATGGTCAGGCTCCTATAAACCTCCACTTCAAAAGGAACTTGGTGACCTTTACCCCTACCCCAGTCTTTGGCCACTCTGGCACAAATGATTCCTTTTCAAGTCCTTTCTTGAAAAGATCCCCAGTGTGGGGTTCCCATTTTCTTCCCTCTTTCAGTAACCCTTTGGCCAGCTCTTTCCTTTTCCCTTCACTTCAGTAAAGTGCAGTATAGTGCAGAAGAACTCAGATTCTGACATCGGACCATCTACTAACTGTGTGCTCTAGGGCAAGTCACTTCACCTCTGGAACTTCCTTTCCTTATCTGTAAAAGAGAGACAGTAAAAGTATTTATCCAACTCACAGGATTGTGGTGTGAACTAAATGAGATAATACCTGTAACATGCTGGGCCCACTGCCTGGCATGGAGCAAGCTCAACGTTTGTTGTTATTACTATTGGGTAAATGTAGGCACGCTGTCTAAGAATATACTTACACTCACTGAAAGAAAAGACTGGAAAGAAATCTAGCAATGATAAAGTGGTTGTATTAGAGCAGTGAGAGGTGATATTTTTTCTTTTTCTTTTTTTTTTTTTAAGATTTTATTTATTCATTCATTTATCCCCCCCTTGCTGCTTGTGCTCGCTGGGTCAGCTAACCATGCCGCGCGGGCGGGCTTGCCTTCACCAGGAGGCCCCGGGAACCGAACCCGGGGCCTCCCATATGGTAAACGGGAGCCTTACTGATTGAGCCACAGCCGCTTCCCTCATTTTTTTTTTTTTTATTCCCCAGATTTTCAATAATGAGGCTTTGGGGATCACAACTAAAAGCAGCTTCTGACCAGACCATGCAGACATATTGGCAGAGAGGAGATGAAAGGAGAAAAGAAAGGAGAGAGAAGCAGAGGCAGGAAGAATGCAAGAGTTAACATACTTAAAAGGCTTGGAAGGAAAGACAAAAGAGCAGAAAAAAACAAAAACTACCCCAGTGCTCCTCTGGACCTGGATTCCCATTTCCCATACAGGAATGGAGTAGGAAGGATGGCTGTGGTCTTCTGAAGAAAAGAGCAAATAATGGCCCAAGAGAAACGACAATCATAAAACTTGAATACGCATTCTAGTAAAACCACATACCATCCCTGTGGGAGGAAAACATCATTTCAGAGACACATGCAAAATGTACAAGCACTATGTAAATCTACAGCACAGCTAAAGTGAGAGCTTCTGTATCAGTCCTGTCCTTTGATTTGCTCACTGAGGAAACAAGGCCTTTTTTTTTTTTTTTCAGGTACTGGGGTTGGAATTGAACCCCAGATCGTGTATGTGGGAAGTGGTGCTCAACTACTGAGCTATATCAGCTCCCCTAAGTTGTTTTTTTTTTCATTTGTTTGCCTGTTGTTTTTGTTTGTTTTTAGGAAGCACCAGGGACCGAACCTGGGACCTCCCATGTGGGAAGCAGGCGCTTGTGCCACATCTGCTCCCAAAACAAGGCCTTTAATACCAGAGATGCACAATGTGGCCACTGTCACCAGGAAGCTTCCTAAAGCTACATCCTCTCCTCCTCTAGCATGCACCTTGGCTAAGAATGCTAGAGTAGCCGCTTCAGCAGCTGGCGCTCGGGCATGTGATCTAAACCTGGGATGTGTGCTGAGGGGATGTGTGCTGAGGCTTCTGGGAAAAGGTTTTCTCTTTTGTAGGGCACAAATGAGAAGAAATCCCCCTTCCTGCCTTTGGATAGGAAAGGATCATGTGATGCCTAGATAAGCAATTATAGCCATCTTGGAACCACAAGGAAATAAGCATGAGAATGAGAAGAGAGAGAGAAGGAACCTGGGTCCTTAGTGATGATTAACCTGGAACCTGCCACCCTATCCTTATGTGAGATAATAAAATCCTTATTTTTTAAATCACTATTAGTTGTGCATTTTGTTACTTGCAGGCATAGCAATAGGTGAGCTAATGCTGGAAGAAGGATGTCTAAATGAAAATATCTCGGGAAGCGGCTGTGGCTCAATCAGTACGGCTCCCGTTTACCATATGGGAGGCCCCGGGTTCGGTTCCTGGGGCCTCCTGGTGAAGGCAAGCCCGCCCGCGCGGCGTGGTTAGCTGACCCAGCGAGCACAAGCAGCAGCAAGGGGGGGATAAATGAATAAATAAATAAAATCTTTTAAAAAAAATAAATAAATAAATAAAATAAATAAATGAAAATATCTCGAGCTAGAAATCAGAAAGGGTACTGCTACAGTTCTGTCTCACTAACAGAGGCAGATTGTTAGAACCTTTCTCCAAAAGTCAAAAAGAAAACAGCATAATCAACTTTCTCCTCCAGCTTTTTAGCTCCTTTTTTAATTTTTATTTTTTTTAAGTGAGAAGAGACTAAAATGTTTGGCTTTGCCACCCCTGATTAATATTTATAATGTATTTGGCCTGGTTTCTGAAGCTGAATTCTCACTACAAATTTCTGTGAAATTAAAAGTCAATATTTTCTCCACCTACCTCCAAAGTACCAAAATATCAGAATAAATGTTACAGAAATTTCATTGAATTTTTTAAACTACAGGATTTTTTTTTTATGGGAATATGTAGGTTTTTTCAGAGACAGTCTTTTATAACATAGGTTTCATGATAAAGTTATGTATACCAATGCCAAAAGGCAATCGTCTTGAAAAATGAGAGAAATACAATATCTACCTTAGGTCTTTGTTTCCCCAATGTACTATCCTCTCCTCTTCTGTACAGGGAATTTAAACAGATACAGGATGGTATTTTAGTCTAAACTTTAACAATAACATCAATAACAAAACAAAAATAAAGAAAACTAAGCAAATCAATAGAACTTAATAAATATTAGGCCTCCAAAAGCACTCTTACTGGGATGTGGGATGGCATTTTATCATGGAACTGCTGTAAGTGACTAGAAAAGGTAAGAGCCATATGAGATAGTAAATAAAAACAATGGACCACCTGAAACAAAAATAAAACACAGCAAAATTTATTTCTGAATTAAAATATGTATCTACATGAAAGAAACTTCACCACCATAACATATTTCCTTATTGAAAGGGAAGTTTATAGCCAGTGTTTATAACAACATTGTTGCTGTGGAAATAGTTGATTCAACATTATGAACTCACAGCTGAATAAAGTAAGGTGTGGAACAGAAACCTTATTTAAACAGTGGCAATGACCATGAAACACCAAAAAGGCAAACTGAATGACACTGAATCACAGGACCATATGTCTTAATGTAAGACTCATACTTTTTTTTCCTGGATGCCTGACACAAAGAGGACCTTTCTTTTTAATGTGGCCTATTTTTGGAACCCTAAAATTATCTCAACAACTCCCCCAAATGCCTGAATTTTGCTAGCAGTTTCGGTCTACATAGCGCAGTCTGCATTTTATTAAATTGACCATGCTTTTTAATGAGTTATGATAGTTCAGTCCTTGCCAGAACACACAGAAGTTAGTGGCACCAACCAACGCAAAAGTCAGGATTTTGAAAAACTCTTCACGTGGTTGACTCTATTAAAAATAGCAGCAAGAGTAGCGGATGTGGCTCAAGTGACTGGGCACCCACCTCCCATACGGGAGGGTCCCAGGTTCAGTTCCCTGTGCCTCCTGAAAAAACAAAAACAAAAAAAACACAAAAACAAACAAGAAAAAAAAAAACCAACTCAGGGAAGCCAATGTGGCTCAGTGATTGAGTGCTGGCTTCCCACATATGAGGTCCCAGGTTCACTCCCCCAGTAACTAAAAAAAAAGATAACTAAAAACAAAACAAAACAAAACAAACAGCAGGTGAGTAGATGTAGCTCAAGTGGTTAAATGCCTGCTTCTCATATACAAGGCTTCTCATATACAAGGTCCCAGGTTCAATCCCTGGTACCTCCTAAAAACAAAAACAAACAGAAACAAATGAAAAAACCAACTCTCATTGGGAACAGATGCAGCTCAGTGGTTGAGCACCTGCTTCCCATGTTCAAGGTCCTGGGTTCATTCCCTGGTACCTCCTAAAGGAAAAAAAAAAAAAAAAAAAATAGCAGTGCTGATTTAATCATCATATGGTATAATTTCAGAATTATAGACTCATTTTTAGGTCTATAGTTTTCAAGACTCTTTATAAACTAGTCAAGTAGAAAAGCCACAGTGCAAATTAGAACCCAGATTTACTTCATGCCCAGCAGCTGTCTCCCCACCCCAGCACTATCACTACAATCTCTAATTTGTTCCTTGGCTTTTATGGGTCAGCTAAGAGTTTTCCAAGCAAACCTGAAAACCCTCAAAACATTTAATATTGAAATGATGTGAATGATTTGAACCTTAAATTTCCAATACCATGCTCCTTTCTTTACTTCATCTTCCCTCTTTAATTGGAGAGGGCTGTGCTTTTCCTTAAACACATGTGCTCTATACCATTCTCTTCTGATTTAGAGTGAATTGACTCTACACAGAAATCCAGATTCTCTCAATTATGCAGGAGCTAGAAATCTCTCTGTAGCTGGAGTTCTTTGGCCTGTGAGTCTCTGCTCCTAAGGATGGCACTGCCCTCTGTGGCTGCACAGGGGAGCAATTCATACTAGCAAAACTGGAAAAGCCACAACTAAGAACAACATGGAAGCAGCAGAGAACAACATGAAGGTGTCTGATTTTCTACTAGATGAGTCACAGGAAACACCTCTGCCACACTGTCAAACTGGAGGCCTGGCTCGCCCATCCCGCCCAGGTAAGAAAGTAGGTCAAAGCTCCTCAGCTTTGTGCTTCAGAGATCAGAGGTAAAGGGCTAAAGCCAAGCCCCAAGGGAAGCGGGAGCTCCTTGGAGAGCAGGGAGGCCCTGGCTAGGAAATGAGCCTGGCCAGCAGGCCTTCCACCTGGCCCTCAGACACCAGCCTAAGCCTTCCCTCTAACTACCCTAAACTACCACAGACTACAGTGAACTGAATTGTTCCTTAAGTGAACAAACTAGAGTGCTGGACTAGCTCTCCTTTCTATTCCCAGAGTATAGGCATGCGTTCTTATCAGGGTTTGCAGGATGAGAAAGCTCTGGAACCACAACTTAAGTTGAATTTATGTATAATGGACAGCTTGACTTACCCAGATCGGTTGAAACAGGGGACCCAGTGGCAATCTCTCCAATCTTGGCCACTCCATCGTAGTAGGCTTTTCCTGCCAGGATCATAGCTAGACAAGGAAGAGTGACACACACAAATTGTCACTTAAATAAGTAAAGGAAGGAAGTAACAGAGATGATTTCTTCAAATATACTTCAGTCCTGTCTATCTATTAGAAGGCCCTGCTGTGGGCAATGTGGCTCACAGAAGGCAGAGGTTGCTGTTTGATACTTGTGTATTTACAAAGGCCTCCCCATTCGAAGTCCCCATGGGATTCCCACCTAGGACCAGCCTGGGGAACCTTCAGCAGCAGGCCCTGAAAACCAGAGAAGGCCCTGCCTCCTGCCGCCGATTCCACAGTGGATGTAATTTTTTTTTTTTTTTTTTACTTTATTTTGTAATTTTAATAATTGAAAATATAAACAATTAAAAACTAAAACATAAACACAGATGAATAAATATATACATTTCTCAATTAAATGTAATGGATACATATAAAATTTTTTTTTAATCAAACAATATATTCCACAATATATTTGGTTCATAGTAACACATTCATACAGCATTTGTCCTTTTTTGTCTGGCTTGCTTCACTCAACATAATGTCCTCCAGGTTCATCCATGTTGTCATATGCTTTAAGACTTCATTTCTTCTTACAGCTGCATAATATTCCATCGTGTGAATAGACCACAGTTTGTTTATCCATTCATCTGTTGATGGACACCTGGGTTGCTTCCAACTTTTGGCAATGGTGAATAATGTGGCTACGAACATCGCTGTGCAGATGTCTGTTCGTGTCACTGCTCTCAGTTCTTCTGGGTATATACCCAGTAGTGGTATTGCAGGGTCACGTGGCAAGTCTATATTCAACTTCTTTAGGAACTGCCAAACAGTCCTCCATAGTGGTTGTACCATCCTGCATTCCCACCAACAGTGAAGAAGTGTTCCTATCTCTCCACATCCTCTCCAACACTTGTAGTTCTCTGTCTTTTTAATAGTGGCCATTCTGATAGGTGTGGAATGATATCTCATTGTAGTTTTGATTTGCATTTCCCTAATCATGAGTGATGTTGAGCATTTCTTCATGTGTTTTTTTGCCATTTGTATTTCTTCTTCGGAGATATGTCTATTCAAGTCTTTGGCCCATTTTTTAATTGGGTCATTTGTCTTTTTATTGGTGAGTTGTAACATTTCTTTATATATCCTGGATAGTAAACCCTTATCAGATATGTGATTTCCAAATATTTTTTCCCAATGAGTTGGCTGCCATTTCACCCTTCTGACAAAGTCCTGTGAGTTGCAAAAGTGTTTGATTTTGAGGAGGTCCCATTTATCTATTTTTTCTTTTGTTGCATGTGCTTTGGGTGTAAGGTCCAAGAAACCACCACCTACTACAAGGTCTTGAAGATGTTTCCCTACATTTTCTTCTAGTAGTTTTATGGTCCTGGCTTTTATATTTAGATCTTTGATCCATTTTGAGTTGATTCTTGTATAGAGGGTGAGATAGGGGTCCTCTTTCATTCTTTTGGTTAGAGATATCCAGTTCTCCCAACACCATTTGTTGAAGAGACTGTTTTTTCCCATTAGCGTGGGCTTGGTAGGTTTGTCAAACACCAGTTGACTGTATAGGTGAGGGTATATTTCTGGATTCTCAATTCTATTCCACTGATCGATGTGTCCATCTTTATGCCAGTACCATGCTGTTTTGACCACTGTAGCTTTGTAAGATGTTTCAAGGTCAGGCAGGGAAATTCCTCCCACATTGCTCTTCTTTTTTAGAATGCTTTTGGCTATTCGGGTGCACTTACCCTTCCAGATGTATTTGGTAATTGCCTTCTCTAATTTTGTAAAGGAAGCTGTTGGGATTTTGATTGGTATTGCATTGAATCTATAAATCAGCTTGGGCAAGATTGACAACTTTACCATCTATATTCTTCCAATCCATGAACACAGAATGTCTTTTCATTTGTTTAGGTCTTTTTAAATTTCTTTTAGCATTGTTTTGTAGTTTTCTGCATATAGGTCCTATACTGCTTTGGTTAAATTAACTCCTAGGTATTTGAGTCTTTTTGTTGGTATTGAAAATAGAATTTTCCTCCTGATTTCCTCCTCAGATTGTTCAGTACTAGTGTACAAAAACATTACTGATTTTTGCGTGTTGATCTTGTATCCTGCCACTTGCTGAACTAATTTATTAGTTCAAGTAGCTTTGTTGTGGATACTTCAGGATTTTCTAAATACAGGATCATGTCATCTGCAAACAGTGAGAATTTTACTTCCTCTTTTCCTATTTGGACGCCTTTAATTTTTTTGTCTTGTCTAATTGCCCTAGCTAGAACTTCTAGTACAATGTTTTTTTTTTTTTTTTTTTTTTACCGGGAGGTCCCGGGGATCGAACCCGGGTCCCTCCATATGGGAGACGGACGCCCAACCAGTTGAGCCACATCCGCCCCCCTCTAGTACAATGTTGAATAACAATGGTGACAGTGGGCTATAAATTTCCCTCTCAAGACTGCCTTTGCTGTATCCCATAAGTTTTGATACGTTGTGTTCTCAATTTCATTTGTCAATATATTTACTGATTTCACTTGCAATTTCTTCTTTGACCCACCGAATATTCAGGAGTGCTTGTTCAGTCTCCACACATTTGCAAATTTACTTTTTTTTTTCCGGTCTGTTATTGATTTCTACTTTCATTGCATTATGATCTGAGAAGGTGCTTTGTATAATTTCAATCTTTTTATATTTATTGAGAGCTGTATTGTGACCTAACATGTGGTCTATCCTGGAGAAAGATCCATGGGCACTTGAGAAGAATATATAACCCGCTGAGTTTGGATACAGTGTTCTCAATATGTCTGTTAGGTCTAACTTGTTTATCATATTGTTCAAGTTCTCTGTTTTCTTGTTGATCTTCTGTCTAGTTGTTCTATCTAATGATGTGAGAGGGGTGTTGAAGTCTCCAATGATTATTGTAGAAATGTCTATTTCTCCCTTCAGTTTTGCCAGAGTTTGTCTTATATATTTTGGGGCACCCTGGTTAGGTGCGTAGATATTTATGACTGTTATATCTTCCTGGAGGATCGTCCCTTTTATTAATATATAATGGCCTTCCGCATCTCATCACTTTTTTGCATTTGAAGTCTGTTTTGTCTGATATTAGTATAGCTAACCCTGCTCTTTTCTGCTTACTATTCGCGTGGAGTATCTTTTTCCAACCTTCTACTTTCAGCCGACTTGTATCCTTGGGTCTGAGGTGAGTTTCTTGTACGCAGCATATGGATGGCTCATGTTTTTTTATCCATTCTGTCAGCCTATATCTTTTTTCTTTTTTTTTTTTTTTTTTACCGGGAGGTACCGGGGATCGAACCCCGGTCTCTCCATATGGTAGACGGACACCGAACCTCTTGAGCCACATCCGTTTCGCAGCGTATATCTTTTGATTGGGGAATTTAATCCATTCACATTCAATAGTATTACTGAAATGCACTATTTATATCCTTCATTGTATTCTTTGGTTTTCATATGTCATCTTATTTTTGTCTCTCTTTTTACTCTTTTGGTTATCCTTTATGCTTTTCTTTCTTCTATACTCTCCTCCAAGCCTCTCTCTCCTGTCTTTTTCTTTCAGGTTCTAAGGCTTCCTTTAATATATCCTGCAAAGGTGGTTCCTTTTTTTGCAAACTCTCTTAGTTTCTGTTTGTTGGTGAATACTTTATATTCACCTTCATACTTGAAGGACAGTTTTGCTGGATAAAGAATTCTCGGCTGGCAGTTTTCCTCTTTGTTTCCTAATTGTATCATACCACTGTCTTCTCGCCTCCATGGTTTCTGAAGAGAAAATCTGCACAAAGTCTTACTGGACGTCCTTTGTACGTGATCGTTTGCTTCTCTCTTGCTGCTCTAAGAATTTTCACTTTATCTTTTACATTTGACATTCTGAATAATATGTGTCTTGGCATAGGTCTATTTGGATTTATTCTTATTGGGGTACGGTGTGCTTCTTGGACATGTATAAGTTCATTTCTTTTGTGAGAGTTGGGAAATTTTCAGCTATTCTTTCCTCAAATAATCTTTCTGCCCCTTTTCCTTTCTTTTCCCCTTCGGGAACTCCCATGACATGTATGTTGCTGCGTTTTGTGTTGTCATTCAACTCTCTAAGGCCCTGCTGAATTTTTTCCATTCTTTTCTCTCTTCAATTTTAGCTGCTCTGTCTTCTGTATCACTTATTCTTTCTTCTATCATTTCGAGTCTGCTGTTGTATGCCTCAAATGTATTTTTGACTTCAACTATTGTGTCTTTCATTCCCATGAACTCAGTTACTTTTCTGTTCAGGATTTCAAATTCTTCTTTGCGTTCGCTCAATGATTTTTTTTTTTTTTTAATATATAAATAGTTTTTTTTTTTGTTTTTTTTTTAAGATTTATTTATTGGGAAGCGGCTGTGGCTCAATCAGTGGGCCTTCCGTTTACCATATGGGAGGCCCCGGGTTTGGTTCCCGGGGCCTCCTGGTGAAGGCGTGCCTGCCGGCGCGGCGTGGTTGGCTGACCCGGCGAGCATGAGCAGCAGGGGGGTGATAAATGAATAAATGGATAAAATCTTTAAAAAAAAAAAAAAAAAAAAAGATTTATTTATTTACTTTATCCATTTTTAAGCGCCCCCTTCCCCATTTGCTGTTTTGTGTCCATTCGCTGGGCAATTCTCCATGTCTGTTTCCTGCCATCTCTTCTCATCCTCCTCCTCCAGTATTCACCAGGATTTGATCCTGGAGACCTCCGATGTAGGAGAGAGTTATTCTGCCGCCTGCGCCACCTCAGCTCCTAGCTTCTGGAGCTTTCGGAGCATCTCATCTTGTCTCTCCCCTGTTACGTCATCATCCTGCTGCGTGGCTCCCGGGGCCTCACGGCTCAGCGGCACACAGAGCCTGGCAGCCCATGCGCCTTCTATATATACATACTTTTTATTTTACCGGGAGGTCCCGGGGATCGAACCCAGGTCCCTCCATATGGCAGACGGACATCCAACTATTTGAGCCAAATCTGCCCCCCTCAATGACTTCTTGATGTCACTGATCTCTTTAACTATATTCTCTTTCATCTCATTAATTTGATTTTGGAAATTTGTGCTCATCTCACTGATTAGTTCTCTCAAATTCTGCATATCTTCTGGGACTTTGCTGTATTCCTTTTCTTGGGTCATGTCTTCTATTTTCTTAGTATGGCTCGTAATTTTTTGCTAGTGCTTAGGCATCTGGTTAGTTTGTATTTTACTTAGATGCTCTATCTCTTTCTCTTTTATGGGGTTTTAGTGGCAAGAGGCTGTGAGTTACCACAGCTCTTTAATTTTTGGCTCAACCTTGATAGGATTTGAGCTGGTTGTTCAAAACTGGGCACTAGACCCAGTAATTGGTTGTAGAGTCGTTTCCTAGGGCCTTGGGCAGGGAGGCTATAGAGGCCAGGAAAAGCCTCTCCTACTTATTAATTTTCTTATGTGCACTTCTTTGGTCTGCCAGGAGATGGCGCTTGTTGGCAGCTCTCAATTCAATGCCTGGTCGGAGCGTATTTGTTGTGACACAGACCAGATCAATGTGATAGAGCTTCCTGTCTGGGGGCTAAGAGCCCTGTGATTCAAACTTTCTGAGACAGTTCTCCAGACTTCTCTCGTAGCGCCCTCCTTTTCTCAGCTAGGAAATATTTCCACTCCCTTCTGAGTCCTTAACAATCAGTCCTTGTTAATAGAGGAGGAGATTGGGAGGTTTGTATATCTTTAGCCCCTTGCAAGCTCCAAGGCAAACAATGGCGCAGCCCCACCCGGCCTGGAAGGGCTCTTGGGACAGGGCAGACCAAACCTGGGAGTCAAAAGCAGGGTCAGCCCCAGGATCTCTCTCCTCTCTCCTGTGGAGTCCTCAACAATTAGTCCAGGCTAGAAGAGAAGGAGGTTGTGAGGGTTGGATTTCTCCAGTTCTTCCTAGGCTCCCAGGGCAAACTGCCATATGGAAGGGTCCGTGGGGTTCCGCAGCCCAAATTTACAGGTCGGAACCTGAGTCAGCCTAAGGCTGCGTCCCTCTCTCTCCCCTTTCTGGGAGTGGTAGATCCCTGGAGCCCCCTTTGTCTGTGGTCGCAGGCCCAGAAGCCTGAGAATTCTAAGGAGTGTGGGGGAGGGTGCTGGCAGCAGCAGAAGCTGCTACTTCCCACTCACCGTTTGGTTCTATCGTTACGATTTCCCTCTTTTGAACCTCTCTCCTCTGGGTGGTGTGTAGCCTTCACTTGCTGTCCTAAACCCTAGAAGATCTTTTTCGGGGCTGTATCAGCCTGTCCTCTAGCTATTTTTCTGGAGAAGAAATTCTGTGTCTTACTAGTCCGCCATCTTCCCGGAAGTATGGATGTATTTCTAACATCTAATTAGGGCTGGCAAAAAATCTTTTCAAACCTGATTATTCTACAGCACACAGGTCTGCAACATTATTATTTGAAAGGGCTTACAGGGACTGGGAACCTTGTTCTTTGACGGTATCTTTATTTGTTCTAAGTGAAAAGACATTCTGGGTCACAATCAACCAATATACTTGTTGCCAGGGGGAAATCTATGCAATTGAAATAGATTATCATTCTAAAAAACAATAGAATTGTCTGAAAAATACTGTTTTTTTTTTTTTTTTTTTTTTTTTTTTTTCAGATATAGGAAAACTTTTATTGTTATACAAGTTGGGTTCTAATTATCTTTAAAAAAAAAAAACACCATTTCTTCTATCAAACTCATTCTGGAGACTACATGGTACAGAAATCTGCTTTTGATTTTTTTCTGTTTTGGAGGTGTGGGGTGGGAGCAAAGGTTTGAATTCTACCTTTACTTCTAACTTCTAACTACATGTTAGTAACTACAAGTTATTAATCTTTTCTGAAACAAAGGTCTCTCAACTATAAAACGCCCTAATAATATGAGCATTAAAATGAACAAATGGTAGCTGCTAATACCAATCCCTTCTTTTACATTTTTTTTTTTAACCTGTGTCCCAGGATTCTTTATTTAAGAACAAAGTGATGAGTGGGGAGGATTAAAAAATCAAGAACATCATTGAATGTCATATTCTCTCCAATGGGTTTCCCCCAAATCCCTCTGTCCCTACCCTTTGTGTTCCCAATTCCTTCCTCAGTGAATTTGGAATTTAATCACAAAAGCCCCAATTACAAGATTACACACCCCAGGGTCCCGTTTCTCCAGCTCCCCCTCTTCCTCCTGCCCCCAGCCCCTGGGAAGCTCCGGCACCTCAGCTTGAATGCATGGGAGAACCCAGGTTGCCAACCTGGAGAGAGGGAAAGGCTTTACCCTCTGGGAAAGAGACAGAGGAGTACAGAGTAGTGAAGTGAGGGCCCTCATAGCCTGGGGCTCCAAAACGGGGCCCTGGTGCCAGAGGAAAGGACAAGGTATCCCTGGGAAAGACCTGGCAGCCTCAAATTCCTCCCGTTGTAGACAGTCACTGCTCGACTGCTTGTTCTTCTGGCGCCAGTTACAGAACCACACTCGGACCATGTCCTTCTCCAGCCTGAGCTGCTGGGCGATGTGGCTGAGATGCTGCAGCGTGGACTTCGGGCACTGCAGGAACATGCTCTCCGGGTTGCCTCTCACTCTGTACTAGATGCTTGTCTGCTTTCTCCTTCTGGCCTGCTGCAGGAGGGTCTCCGTTGTGCATATCTCCTGAAGGTTCTCGTTGTTGTCGGCTTCCTCCACCCACTTCTGGAGCAGGGGTCATAGCTTCCACATGTTCTTGAAGCTCAGCTGCAGGGCCTCAAAGCGGCAGATGGTCGTCTGGCTGAACACCTTCCCAAAAAGCACCCCCAGGGTAAGCCCCATGTCAGCCTGGGTGTACCCCAGGGTGATCCACTTCTGCTTCAGGAGCTTGGCAAACTGCTCAAGTTCCTTCTGCAGAGCTTTGATGTCCTGGAGCTCCTCAGGGTTCTGCTCCAGCTTCACCACTCCAGGGGGGCCAGCGTGGGGCTAGGGGCTGACCTCAACCTCAGCCCCTGCCTCGCCCTCACGTGGAGGGAGCTCCAGGCTGCCTTGCGGCACCAGCCCCACTCCAACCTGAGGCCCACAGGTCATCCCTCTGCAAAACTGGTACGGCAGGGGGCACGAGGGAGCCCCCACACCTCCACGCCTGGCCTGATCCCTGGCCTGCTGGGAGGGCCCTGGAAGCCCAGCCAGGTCAGAGGGTCAACCCAGCCTGGCTGGGGGCCTGCAGGCCCTTTGCTTCCCCCGGCCCGGTGGGGACAAAAAGGCAAAGTTCCGAGCCAGGTGCCCCACCCTGGGGAGCAGAGCACCCAAAGCCGGGGCCTAGTGGAGTCCTTATTTTACTTTATAATAGGCTAGGTTTGAAGAGATTGAAGAAGTACAAAAAACAGGTTTTTCAACAAGACCTTGCCTATTTCCTGTGATTGTGGAGAGAATCATTTATTTTATTTTACTCAGATTGGTTCATACATAGAAATCAGTTTCTCCTGTAGCTTTGGAGACCACAAGATGCTGGAGCTAAGAGAACCCTCATAAATCAACTTGTCCAGTCTCTTCATTTCACTAGGAGGAAAATCAGAGGCCACATAAGCTGCATTGCTGCAATTTATAATGGGTATTGCTTTTAAAAGGTGGATTTTAAAAGGCATTTCAAGTATAAAAGGGGGGAGGGGCACAGAAGAATTCACATAGAGATCCAGTGGAAGTACTGCAGGCTAAAATATTAGTATTTTTATAGCAAATTAATTTATTTTGGCATTTATTACAGAATTTAAAAAGTATGAAATTTATGACTTTTATTATATGTACATACAAGTTTAGGAAATGTCATTCTCTGCTACAACTGTTATAAGACTGGGTATAACCTTAAAGTATAATTATAAAAAAACCAACAATAATTAGCATTTATGTAGGCCTTCCAAGTCATTACTTAATTTACCTGACAATCTTAAGATATGGGTGGGTGGTGTTATCATCCCATTTCACTAAGGGGAGTGGAGTGGAGATATTCTGGGACATACCCAAGGTCAACTGTGAGGCAGGCAGTGTATACAACTCCAGCTAAGGTACTTCCTCAGTTCTAAATTCTGGGGCTTTTAAAATCTTTGGTCTAATCTAGAACCAAAAAAGAGATGACTCTACCTAAAAACAAGGCTTATATCCAGTAAACTGTCAAGTTAATATATGTAATATTTTAGTATGAAGATTTAAGATTATAAAGTACAGATAAACTGAAAAGCAAATTAGTGGGCAGATGATAAGCAGGATTCCACAATATTTAAACAAAATTTTTGCTTTGCATCCACACATTTCATTTTTTTCATTAAATGTTAACCTTTAAAACTATTTAACCTCTCAGTCTAGTAAAATATTATTTGCTTTTGTGATAAAGTTGAATTAACTTAAAAAGTAAAATACTTTCAAAATTTTGTCTCTTATTGTGAACACATTAAGGGATTTTCCATTTCTCACTGTCTTAAGGAATGAAACATACTAGTTCTATTTCAATGGTTAATCAAATACTTATCATCAATTTAACCTACATACTTATGCCAGATAAATTTTCCTTAAAAAATTATTTCATTGGGCTTACTGCTTTGCTCAAAAATCTTCGATGGGGGAATAGGACATGGTTCAAACGACTGCGCTCCCATATACCACATGGGAGGTCCAGGGTTCGGTTCCCGGGGCCTCCTGGTGAAAGACAAGCTGGCCCAAGCAGAGAGCTGGCCCACGCGGAGTGCTGGCCTTCACCGAGAGCTGGTGCAGCAAGATGATGCAACAAAAAGAGACAGAGGAGAGACAATAAAAGACGCAGCAGAACAGGGTGGTGCAAAAAATATTGAGTGCCTCTCTCCCACTCCGGAAGGTCCCAGGATCAGTTCCCAGTGCTGCCTAAAGAAAAGACAAGTAGACACAGAAGAACACACAGAGAGCAGACAGCAAGCGCAAAATGGGGTGGGGTGGGGGTGGGGGAGAGATATAAATAAATAAAAATAAACCTTTAAAAAAATCTTCGATGGCCTCCCACTGCTGACAGGGTTAAGTCTACACTCTCCAGGGCTGGTGGTAGATTTTCACAGTGATGCTCTTTAAGGAATTACACCTCCCAGAATTCCCAGCCTGTGTTAATTCCCAACTACATTGCTGGTCAGCTTGATCTTGCCACTTGCTTTGGCCAATGGGACATCAGCAAGCAGGACTCCCACAGAAGCCTGCTGTGGGTGGGGGCTTGCATTCTTGGAATGCCACTGTGATCTTGGGAGTACCCATCTGGCTGCCTTGAAGCTGAAAGACCCCATGAAGAGAGAGTGAACCCAACCCCCAACCTAGTCCAGGCCCCAGTTGAGTCAGCCACAGGGAGTCCAGAGAACTGCCCTGAGATTAAAGACCCAAGAGAATTAATAAATTGTTTTATGCAATCAAGTTGGGGCAGTTTGCTATGAACAACAAATAACTTGGGAAACGGATGTGGCTCAAGAGGTTCGGCGTCCGTCTACCATATGGAGAGACCGGGGTTCAATTCCCGGTACTTCCCGGTAAAAACAAAACAAAACAAAACAAAACAAATAACTCGTGCTCCATTCAAATGCAGTTATAATCTGACCCACCTTATTTTTATTTTTATTTTTTTTTAAGATTTTATTTATTTATTCATTTATCCCCCTCTTGCTGCTTGTGCTCGCCGGGCCAGCCAACCACACCGCACGGGTGGGCCTGCCCCCACCAGGAGGCCCCGGGAACTGAACCCGGGGCCTCCCATATGGCAACCGGGAGCCCCACTGATTGAGCCACAGCCGCTTCCCCCACCTTATTTTTTTACTATACCTCAAGAGCTTCTCACCCAAGTCAGTGTGGACCTCAGGGGTCTTGAGGTAGATGCTGTCTTTTCTGCCTGAAGCACTTGCAGGTAGTGTCTGCCTGCTGAAACCTGAAGTCTTTCAACTAGCACAGCTCCTACAAGGCCTCCTGCCTGCTCCATTCCAAACCAACCTCCACTGCTTGAATTCCTGTAACACTGGTCTATACTACACTCTCCAATGGCCATTCACATATTGCCCTGCACTGTGATCTGTTGATTGCTTGCTGGGAATCCTCTACTATACTAGAGATTCTTACAAGTCTTGAATTCCAAAGTACACTGCATATTCTATGTACAACAAGGACTTTATGAATTTACCTAAATTTCTCAATGGCTTCAGCAAAAGTACAACTAGTTGGCCTGCAGAAACTCTGGATATACCTTATGAACTGCAGAATAATCCCCAGGCACTGTTCAAGTCATAAGAGACCAGAGGCCTGGCAGCCAGACCTTTGGAGAGAAGCCTTGTCAGCAGGAGGTTGAGATACTGGCAGCTCAGTGACTCACCTTGTAAAACTGCCTCAGAGAGGCAGTTCACACTAGAAAGGAAAAATCCCACCATGGGTCGCAATGCCTTTCTTCACAGCGATGTCTAAAACAATGCCTTTGTGGCCTTCTGACAAAGTAATCATCAAGGGAGAATCAGCAATGCAAGACTTCCAAAGCAAGCCTCCCACTCTTTGAAGGAGGGATGGCACCAGCAGAAGTCACTGATATTGCTGGAGGGCAAGGGAGGAAAATCCCCAGACCTGGTACATTTCCTGACTCTGAAAATGTCTGGCAAATAACACAGAGATCCAGAAGAAAAGTAAATAAGGACTTGACTTTTTTGGTGACTACAACAATAGTGCTTCCCAGCAACCCAAGTCCAGAGTCTAACCAGCATGCCCCCTTTCCTGGGGCATGCTCATGTGGAGGGTGGCTGAGAACACAGGCTTATTTTCAAAATTATCAACAGGGAGCAACCAAAGGGGAGGTATGGCGGAAGAGAGAAACAAGAGAAATGTAAAAGACACAAAAGTCAAACCTGTGACTGTTAGAAAATACATTTCCTATTTTGGTTAATTGGTGGTTTAGTGAGCCAGGATACAAGATAAAACTGGGGTCTGAATGTTTTGGGTGTAACATTTCTTACACAGGGAGAACTGTTTGGACCATTTTACAATTTGCTGATGATTAACATTTTAAGTTTTTTAAGGTGGTCATTAAGGTATGCATTAACATTCACCTTTTAATATAGAAATGCATATGTAGACCTGTATCAGTTTCCTCAAATGAAACCTCTTCAAACTAGCAAACTCCAGAACACCAATACTGTAATGTTAAAAATAAAACACTTATTTTGATGAGAGTCTAAATTCAACCTTTAATTTAGAAGTTTTTCCATTCAGGCTAAAAATACTATGTCTCATATTACCATCAAAAGTAATACATCTAAAGGCAAGAAATTTTTTTCTGTAAATAAAAGAAAAATTCTTATGCAGCAAGACACTAGTATATAACAAATATTTTAAGTACACGTTCAAATGTGTATATTTTAAGTACACGTTTCATACTGGTTCACAAAGAATTGGGTTTAAAAAGTAGAAAATGTTTACGGCAATGATATAGAAGTTTGAGCCATGTCAAAACATGATTTGATAGTTACAATACATCAATTTATAACAGCCCTGCTATTATCAATTTACTCATTCCAAATATGTTAATAATATTCTATTATTGCAAGGTTCTATAGGTTAAATTACAAATATTTCTACCAATTTAAAGATATTTTTAAAATTCAATGTTAAGCATTTAAAATTAAATATTTACTGAATAGCTTTTGTATGTACTTTTAAATTATTTATAAATTTAGAAAACAGACTTACCATTAACAGCTTTTTCATAATTTTTTCCTAGGTTTATTAAGTTTCGTAGCCCAGGGTTGAATTGTTCCATAACATTCTGACAAACAAAACAAACAAATTAATAAAATAAACAAAGAGTAGACCAATTTATCTTTAGATTTTGTCATTGTGCAGCCTTCAAAAAAAAAAAAAAAAAATTATTTAAAAATAACAAACAGCACAGATTTCCTTATCTGGTAGAAAAGGAATGCTCACATGTGGCAAGGCACATGCAACCCTGGCAGTTCTCCAGCTGCCCAAGAGCTGCCTAGAACCTACTATAAATGCAGCAAGCCAGACATTCCCATCCCTATCTCACGGCACATGTAGCAGGGGCTGAAGGCCCAGAAGCGAATGCTCCTTCTTGGGTTTAAGTAGGTTAAGGGGTATCATTCTAGTGTTGTTAAGAATCAGGCTCATGACCAGTTACCTGAACTGAATTATGTGGGTAATGATTTGCCTATGACAGAAATTTCTAAGAGATTTCATTTTTACTATGCCTAGTTACTAGGGGAGGGTATGGAGATTGGTGCTACTGATGGCCCCAGAACACAGACCAGCCTGAAGTCTTCTTAGGTGACCACAGGCATTGTTTCCAGTGCTCTATTTCTATTTATTTATTAAGTGACTTCTGGAGTCACTACTGTGTGCTGGGGCCTGGCTGTACAGCAGGGAACAAGAAGACACTGTTTCTCCCTTGTGGAATTCATGCTACAGTATCCTCTAGGACTGTCATAGTTTTTTTTATTTTTAAAAAGTATCTTTTCTAGTGTAATAGAAAGTCAAAAGTTTAGAGACAAATGCTATGACAAGAATAAGCATGTAATTATTTAGAACAGTGGTCTAAATTCAAAATATCTTAAATCTGAAGGTAAGAAAAAAAATCATTCCTATGGTGCTGACTTCTTGACTTAGAACACATAGTGATTGTTTATATTTGTTTCGTCTCTGAACAATGAACTCTGCAACATTCATCATTCAAAATAGACACTTAAGTCTCATTGACAACCCTCCTAAAATGTGTTCTCTGTAAATGACCAGACAATAAAAGAATGAAAAACCACCCAACATTCAGGCAGATACTTTACACATTTTCTCTTCGGAAAAAACAGTTTTTTACATTATGACTTAGGAGTAGAAAGAAAATATCTGACTAATTTTTGTCAAATAGTGATAAAGCCTTATAATGAAAAAACAACACCTGCAGCAGAGTTGTAGCCAACACTTATTGTCCAGTTCATCGGACTCGCCCAGGACAACTAACAAATGGATGATGATGGACAACACCCATCCCCCAAAAACAGAGAGTATCTATCAACTGCAAGCAAGACAGCTCCATCCATTTGTCCCATGGGATCTAAGCTCCTTCTCAATTGGAACAGAGTGGGTGTCACCAACCTAAAATCCTCAAGATTGAGGAACAAACAAACATAAGGGAGGGCTGCAACTATGGACTAAAGTAGACTTATTATCCTAAAACTGGAAGAACTTATAACATTGATATAGACAGTGGTCACCAAAGGTTCTGAGGAGATGGAGAGGGAAGAATTGGTATAACATGGGGTGTTTTGGGGACACGGAAATTATTCTGCATGATATTGCAATGATGGATACAAGCTGTTATACCTTTTGTCAAAAACTATAAAATTGTGTGGTGCAAAGTATAAAACATAATGTAAACTATAGACCTTACTTAGCAATAATGCTTCAAAACGTGTTCATCCACTGTAACAAATTTAACTAATGAAAGATGTTGTTAATGGGGGAAAGTGTGGGAGGTATACGGGAATCCTCTCTATATTTTTCTAAACCAATTAATTTTATTGGTACAAATTAATAAAGCATACAATTCATCCAAAGTGTACAGTCAATGATATTTGATATCACATGGTTGTGCATTCATCACTTCAATCATTATTAGAGCATTTTCATTATTTCAATAATAATAAACAAAAAACAGACAAACAAGTAAACAAGAAAATTTTTCACCTCTCAATCTATGTTTCCCCTGCTGTATATAGCTGCTATTTCTGGCTATTCCTGCACTATTTATTTATTTATCTATTTAGCAGTTTTACTGAGATATATTCACATAGCATACAATCTATCCAAAGTGTATAATCAATGGCTTTTAGTATAATCACAATGTTGGGCGCTTATCATCACAAAAAATTTTAGAACCATTTCATTACTCCAAAAGGAAAAACTCCACACCTCTTAGCAGGCCTTCCCCAGCCCTACATAACCACTGATTTCATCTTTATAAATTCATTTATATTCCCCTATATTTTTTATGTAACAGTTATGAAATCTGAAGCACCTTTAAAAATAAGGAAAAGTGGTAAAGACTGTTTTTCTTTGCATGGTATAGTGTGCTTGTTCTTTCTGGAATTAATAATTGTCTCATTTTTTTCTACTTACTTAGTTTTTTATGTATCTAACTTAACCTTTTCTATATGTTCTGTCAGATCTAGCAGAGGCCTATCAATATTATTTTTCAAATGAACAAAATTGTCAGCTAATCACTGCAATTCCATTTTTCCCAGAACTTGTTCCTTTATGTTGCTGAGTGGTGGGAATGTAACAGTTTGTTTATCCATTTACTCACTGAAGAACACTTGGGTTGTTTCCAGTTTTTGTATAATTACAAATAAAGCTGTTATGAATCATTTACGGTTTTCATTTGAACCTAAGTTTTCATGTCTCTAGGATAAATACCTGAGAGTGCAATTGCTGTGGTAGGTCAATGTTTACCTTTATAAGAAACTGCTTTCTAGAGTGGCTACATTAGTTTACATTCCAATCAGCAATGTATGAGATTTCAGTAATTTAAAAAATCTAATAATTTCATTAGAAAATGGCTATTTTCTCATAAAAGGATAAAACTATTTTCAATACATCTTATTTCAAATTCTTACAACATCAGGAAGTGGATGTGGCTCAAGCGATTGGGCTCTGGTCTACCATATGGGAGGTCCAGGGTTCAATTCCCGGGGCCTCCTGGTGAAGGCAAGCTGACCCACTGGGAGTGCTGGCCCACACAGGCGTGCTGGTGCAGCAAGATGTCACAACAAAAAGACACAGAGGAGAGACAATAAGAGATGCAGCAGACCAGGGAGCTGATGTGGCACAAGAGACTGAGCGCCTCTCTCCCACTCCAGAAGGTCCCAGGATCAGTTGCTGGTGCTGCCTAAAGAGCAGACAAGCAGACACAGAAGAATACACAGCGAATGGACACAGAGAGCAGACAGTAAGCACAAAACAAAAGGGGGGAGGAGAAATAAATCTTAAAAAAAAAAAAAAAAAAAAATTTCTTATAATATCCTTGCGAGGCTAAATTTGGGTAGTAAGAATATTTTACAACTAAGGAAACTGATAAAGAGCTAACCCTGTCCTATAAATTACAAGCAGTCATTCTGAAGCCCAGATCTGTGATCTTTCTTAAGATTATTCCTTAGTTCACAGCTTATCCAAATAAAGGGAAATATAATTTTATGTCTTGATATAATTTTTGAAATCTTCAAAAATAACTCTTATATCTTAAAATAACAAGAACAATGAATTAATGAGAACTTTTAAAGTTAGCACCAATCACAAATCACTATCCAAATGAGTCTACTGGGGGAAAAATGTTTTAACTAAGATTTGAGACTAAATTCAGCTGCAGAGAAAACAAAAGAAGAGCTTTAAGCTTGAAAGTTTAATATATGTTCTTCAGTTCTTTATTATTTAGAACCAGCTACAGAAACATCCTAATTCCCCAGAAATTTTGGTATCTTAGAGAACAGTGAAAAATCCATTTCTATGTGGCTCTTTCCCATTAATATAGTTTTTTTAAAAGTTGAAGTACATGTATTTTTTAACCCAGGAACAAAAAAGCAGTGCTGTCTTTCTGCATTGTATTCTGTAAAATTCTATAGCAGCAGTGAATATACCTGTGAATCAAATAGGTCCCACATTTAGGCAAGTGCAGCACTGAGTCAAAGGTCAAGCCTTGGCAAAGCTTGCTAAGACTTGAATCATTACAGAGGCTAAAATTTAGAAAGAATTACCAGTAGTGACGAATAAATCTATTTAAAGAAGTTTAGCACTTAAAATAAAAGATTTAAGATACCAAGTATAAAAACCAAATGACTTATAAAATATATGTATGGGTAAAGAAGCACCATTTTGTTACAAAGAATAACAAAAGCTTAGTATTACACCAGTTATTGCCTGTCAAGGATAATTTGCCAAACCAGTTTCAGCCAGAATGAGTGTAATTTCCATTCAAAAAATATAGGTAGCTGTGGTTACGAAATAAAGTCTCAGCTAATAGACTGGCAGTCACACCTGAAAGGGAATTGGCTGTACTGGAAAAGCTCAGCTTTGAAGAAGTAGTTATTAGATAGTCCACATAAAATGTTGAGGAATAGGCCACTCAGAACCTATAGGCACTTTCCATCAGATTTCCAGTTAGTCAGTTCCTCTCATGGATTCCCCTGCTTCCTGTAGATGTACAGATCTTAACTTTAAAATGAATTATTATAATTTTATGATGCTTTTAATTTCCTTAGCATTTGGACTTTCAGTTTTGAAAAATGATTACCTTTATCAATATAAACTATGGGCTACAGAGCATAAATTACAATTATGACTAGCCAAATAGGTAAAACTGAGCAGATTTTAAATTTCAAGAATTAGTTTCTCTTTCCAGTTTCTAGTTCTCTACATGAGCAAGGACAAATTATTTGACATATCAGTGCTTCATTTTTATCAGCTAAAAAATATGGGTAGGGGAAGCGGCTGTGGCTCAGTCAGTGGGGCTCCCGTTTACCATATGGGAGGCCCCGGGTTCGGTTCCCAGGGCCTCCTGGTGAAGGCAAGCCCGCCCGCAGGGCGTGGTTAGCTGACCCAGCGAGCACAAGCAGCAAGGGGGGGATGGATGAATAAATAAATAAAATCTTTAAAAAAATATATATATATGGGTAATATTTACATTGGAATAAACTGTCAAAATGATTTAGCAATCTCTAACTAAACATGGAGTTTTATAACTTGACTCATGTTATCTATGTATAACATGGAGTTTTAGGTATTAAATTTTTTACAATCTCACAAATTAGTAGAGCAATGTCACAAATATTTATACTAATCAAGGCACATTCTAATTTCGACAAGAGAAGCTGTAGCAAGGGTTAACTGTTTGGGAATACTTTTTTTTTTTTTTTTTTTTTTTAAAGATTTTATTTATTTATTCATTTATCCCCCCCTTGCTGCTTGTGCTAGCTGGGTCAGCTAACCACGCCGCGCGGGTGGGCTTGCCTTCACCAGGAGGCCCCGGGAACCGAACCCGGGGCCTCCCATATGGTAAACGGGAACCCTACTGATTGAGCCACAGCTGCTTCCCAGGGAATACTTTTAAATAGACGTTATACATAGAACATCTTGCTTCCTCCTTCCTTGCATTATTTGAAGCTGCTGCTCCTGGACTAATATCACTAATACTTGATTACCTCCTCTGCCTTTAGTTAAAGTCTTGGCAAGCAAATTTGATGAAAAGGCAGCTGCTTATGGGCTAATAGATTATCAGAAGATTCATGTTGTTCATATCCATCATGAATAGGGAGCACAAGCCAAGTAAAGAAAAATTAGACAATCTAGATATCTTTGTTAGAAGTATTAAGTTAGATCAGAAACACCCATATTCAAATATATAAATGCACAAAAATGCTTCCTGTCTAATAGGAATAATGTTTTGGTTTCTCTTCAATCTGAATTATCTATTGCATTAACCATCAAGTTGCATTATGTATCAATTTATATTATCTATAACTTGTAACAGGCCGTCAGTAAGTAGCATTGGACCTGGGGGTTAGGGGCATATGGCATAAACAAAACTTTCGGCTTGAATCCTTGTGCAAACCACATCACCACCTCTCTGAACCTCAATCTCATCCTCTGTAAAATCAGACTAACAATAATTTCCACCTCCACAAGGAGTATGAAGATTCAAAGAGATGATAATCAACATTTGCTGAGCACTTACTACCCGCTATTCAAAGCACTTGACACTTAGTAGATAGTGAATCAATTGTGGCAATTATTGTTGCAAGAGAAAGCTCTAAACTACTAGCAACTCTTCAAACAAATGAACACTACAATTTCACAGATGTCTCCAGGTACCTACACTCCTCTTTGTGACATGAAAATAAATGATACAGGTTCCTACCTCAAAGCGTCACTGTCAGGATGAAAGAGATCATAAATACAAAAACCTCTAGAAAAACTGAAGGTGTTATGACTATCTGCTTTTTTCACTTGAAAGTATTCAGTTCACTTAAAAAAAAATTTTTTTTTCACTTGAGATACATTTTAACATATATGGAGGGAAATGGATGTGGCTCAAGTGATTGGGCTCCCACCTATCACATGGGA
This sequence comes from Tolypeutes matacus, assembly GCA_026826555.1. NCBI lineage: Eukaryota > Metazoa > Chordata > Mammalia > Cingulata > Chlamyphoridae > Tolypeutes > Tolypeutes matacus. Next base: position 1,694,700 of record JAKSZT010053786.1, on the reverse strand, counting down.
GGTCTGTAGTTCGGTTCCCGGTGCCTCCTAAAGAAGACACTGAGCTGACGCAACAGGCAGGCACAGCAAGCTGACACAACAAGAGACACAAGAAGACAATCATAATGAGAGACATAATAAAGCAGGGAGCAGAGGTTCCTGGTGCCTCCTAAAGAGTTTAAACAGGATAGCGAGCTGGCATGACAGGCAGGCGCGACAAGCTGACACGACAAGATGACGCAACAAGAGACACAAGAGGAAAAACAAGAGACACAACAAAGCAGGGAACGGAGGTGGGTTAACTATTAGGTGCCTTCCTCCCACATTGGAGGTCCCAGGTTCAGTTTCTGGTGCCTCCTAAAAAAGGAAGCAAAGAAGAGGAACAGACACAGCAAGTGCAAACAATGAGGGGGTGGGGAGAGATAAATAAATAAATCTTTTACAAACAAAACAAAACAAAACAAAACAACCCACATATATAGAATGCTACCGTGTTTCAGGCTCTATGCCTAGCATTTTACACAGACTGTCTCACTGGATCCTAACAATGTGGTTATTATTATGCCCATTTTATAGATGAGGCCCCGGAAGCTTTAAGTTGTTAAATAAAAAAAACCTTGCTGAAGGTTCCACAGCCAGCAAGAGGTGGAGCCACCCAGGCCTTTGCACTCAACTCACCTGCTCAGGCCTCAATACAAGTCCCTTGAATTTTGAAATAAAGTGAAATGAAAATGCCTTTAAAATGTCAAAGCACTATTTAAGTGTGAGAAATGATGGGAGTCTCTATATTTGCTTTTTCTTTTTAGAGGCTTTCTTGTAATCCTACTCCTGATTTTTGATGGATATAATAGCATCATAATATGGACCAAAAGATGTTTTTGACCTGGGCAAACAAATATTTCTGACCCCCAAATGAAATGAAAGGAAATGAAAACTCTACACCCATCCCTAGACCCACCACAAGAATTAATAATGGCTAACACTATTGTACTGGTTTCTACTGTTGAAAAAGAATTAAAACACAGTAGATAAAACTACAGGGTGCTTTAATGTTTCTATCAAGGTCTCATCCTTCTTTTATTCTAAAAAAAGACTGCTGTTAAAATTTAAATACAAAATATAAATATATATTTATACACACATATTTAGCCGTGTCTGAATGTAATTTTGCTTTGTGCATTTTTAAAAACTTGATGTCATATAATACATTTCATTCTTTCATCTTGTTTTTCATTCAATGCTATACTTCTGAGACCTATCCATGTTGATATATATTCACTGAGTATATTCCTATTTAACTTAACTGCAGTATCTCATTGTGATGGTTAGTTTTGTGTGTCAACTTGGCCAGACGATGGTACCCAGTTATTAAACACTATCTAGGTGCTGCTGTGAAGGTATTTTGTAGATGTGGTTAACATCTATAATCAGCTGACTTAAAGGAGATTATCCTCTGGCAGGCCTTATCCAGTCAGATGAAAGGCCTTAAGAGCAAAATTGAGGTTTCCCTGAAGAAAAAGAAATCCCACTTGTGAACTGCAGTGCCAGCCCCTGAGAGTGATCTTCCAGCCCACCAGCCTGCCCTACAGATTTTAGACTTGCCAAGCTCCACAATCCGTGGGCTACTACCTTGACATAAATCTCTTAGAAAATATATCCTACTGGTTCTATTTCTCTGGCAGAACCCTAGCCAATACACTCATCATATGAACATGCCGCATTTTCTTTATCCATTCCTCTACTGAGTGACATTAGATGGTTGACAAGTTTTTGCTATTACCAACTACGCAGCAATAAATGCCTTGTGCCTGTCTCCTTGTGCACCTAGATAAGAATTTACCCAGAAATAGAACTTCTGGGGCAAAGAGTAGTAGGAGATAAATTTTATATTTTGTTAAATACTGCCAAATACTTTGGAGAAAGTGGTTGCAGCAATTTACACTCCTATAACCACTATATGAATGTATTTTTTCCACATCTTTAACCAACACTTGGTACTCTCAATTTTCTGATGGATAAAAAAACAGTATCTTTTTATAAAAGATTTTTTAAACTTTTTAAAATTGAAGTTTATCATTCATACATGAACATCCATAAACAATAGTAAGTTTATAGTATAAGTTGGGAACTTACAAAACAAAGATGCATAACATCATACAGGGCTCCCAAACATTACCCTACCATACCTTGCATTGTTGTGAAACCATTGTTACAAACTATGAAAGAGCATCATCAAACATTACTACTAACTATAACCAATACCTTACATTTGGTGTATTTTCCCCCAACTCACTCGGTTAATGACATTCTGTATTAGTATTATATACTTGCTATAGTTCACTAGAGAATGTTCTCTTATTTGTTCTGTTAACCACAGTCCATCTTCCACCACAGGATGCATTGTGTTATACAGTCCCATGCTCTGTACAATCCATTCAAAGTATATACTCAGTGGCTCTCAAATTCAGAGTTGTGCTGTCATCACCTCAATTTTAGAACATTTTCATTACCCCAACAGGAAAAATCCCATAGCCTCTTATACCCCCCATGTTGTCTCTTAGAATTGATATATCTTTTTTGCCATTGCTGCAAAAATATTACAGTATTACTGTTAACTATGATCCATAAGTTACATTACTTGTAATTTCCCCATGAAGAACATTCTTATACTATTAACCACAATCTTCATCCACCACCAAAATCACTACGTTATACAGTCTCTACATTATTCTCTAGCTTCCTTTCAAATGAAATATTACATTCACAAACCACCCCTTTCAGCCACAATCACATTTATAAATCAGCAGTGTTGGTTATACTCACTATAATGTATTACCATCAACTCTATTCATTTCCACACATTTACAATAAACCTCATTAAAAATTCTGCACAATTAAGCATCAGCTCCCATTCTCAACCCACCTTCTATTTCCTAGTAACCTATACTCTAGAGCAGGGTTCTTTTTTTTTTTTTCTTTTTATTAACCTTTATCTTTATTGTGAAAATTAATTTGAAAATATGAAAAATTAATGAAGTTAGTTTGCCCTATTATATAAACTAACATACAGAAAGAGGAAATGCTGTGCATTATTTCACATCTGAATCATCCCCTAATCCATTTCAGTCTAAGGATTCTTGAGATAGCTCTGCTTCTTAGAGAATTACTCTGACAACGAATCACAAATTTATTTTCATTCTAACTCTTATGTTATTATATTCACTATTTACACAGTGAACATAATATAGACTTGCAGTAATGATAGTATTGGTCCCATTGTGTGTGTGTGTGTGTGTATACACAATATATATACTTGATGTTGCTATTTGCCTTAAAAAAATTTTTTTTTAATTTTTAAAAAAGATACTTGGATTACATAAATGTTACACAAAAAATATAGGGATTCCCATATGTCCCACTCCCCACACCCTCCCACATAAACAACATCCTTCATTAGTGTGGCACCTTCATTGCAATTGATAAACACATCCTGGGGCATTGCCACTGAGCATTGACCATAGTTCACATTGTAGTTTACACTCTCTCCCACACAATTCTGCAGGTTATGGGAAGATATAAAATGGCCTATATCTGTCGTTGCAATGTCATTCAGGACAATTCCCAAGTTCCAGAAAAGGCCCCATATTGCACATGTTTTTCCCTCTCCCTGCCCCCAGAGCCTCCAGTGGCCACTGCCTCCACATCAATGTTGTAATTTCTTCCATTGCTAGAATCACATTAAGTCTATGGTAGAATACGAGTAAGTCCACTCTAATCCACAGTTCATTCCCCAATCCTGAGGATTCTGGGATGGTGATGTCCATTCCACCTCTAATTGAGAGGGAGCTTCGATCCCATACTGTCAATGGATGGGACTCTCTTGCTTGCAGTTGTAGGCTCTCGTTTCCTTGGTATGGTGGTTGTCAATCCTCACCTCCTTGTTAGTTGTTCTGGGTGAGTCCAATGAACTGGAGAGTAGGTGTTGCAACTCCGCTGAGGCTCAGGGCCCAGCTGGCACATGGACAGCCTAAAGATTCCAGTCTCTTGGATGTACACCTACAACTCCAGCACCAAGTACAGGTTTAGATAGAAGGGACAGGTGAGCCATGTGTAGGAAAGCCATAAATGAGTCCAACTCTGTCACTCTCAGGAGCACAAACTCCAAAGTAGGGCCCACTGGCAAGGCACCAAACTCCAGAGTCATCTGTCCTAACCATAGGACCTGGGTGTCTCCAGAGCCCCCAGGAGTCCCACTGTTTGGGGTAGTATCCACTTTGGCAGATGTGCATAAGCATTACCTCTGGGATGACCTCCTGACTCACTTTGAAGACTCTTAGCTATATAAACTCATTTGTCTTTATCTTTTCCCCCTTTTATTCAAGGTCTTTTTCCAGTTGCGCTGCTAGTTGGTGCTTAGTAGTAATCCATCAATGCCAGGGAGGCTCATCCCCTGGAGTCATGTCCCATGCCAGGGGAAAGGTAATGCATTTTATACACTGAGTTTGGCTTAGAGAGAGCCACATTTGACCAACAAGGAGGTTCTCAAGAGGCAACTCTTAGGCACCCCACAACACTAGGCTAAATTTCAATTTCAAGAGCAAAGGCTCACAAGCATAGTGGTCAATATCAAGGGCCCATCAATGGACCATCCTCCTTTGCCAGTCATTGCCCCTACACTTTTTTTTTTTTTTTTTTAAAGATTTTATTTATTTATTCATTTATCCCCCCCTTGCTGCTTGTGCTCGCTGGGTCAGCCAACCACGCCGTGCGGGCGGGCTTGCCTTCACCAGGAGGCCCCGGGAACCAAACCCGGGGCCTCCCATATGGTAAACGGGAGCCCTACTGATTGAGCCACAGCCGCCTCCCTCCCCTACACTTTTGCTGTTCCATTAGAGTATGTGGCAGAGCTCTAAAGGATGGGAATTCAATATTCTCTTGGTTGTTGTGTGAATCTCCACCCACTGACAATGCCCTGTGAACATGTGAACACATCTATATATCCTATATGTATGTCCAGGTGAACTTCCTCCCATGTATCCTCCATCACTGACACCCCACACCAACGACCCTCCTTGTAACCATCTGTGATCCAAAACTTCTTAAAAAATGAAGCAAATAGACTTCTGGGAAGATGGTGAACTAGTAAGACACGGGAATCTCTTCTCCAGAAAAATAGCTAGAGGACAAGCTGAAACAGCCCCGAAAAAGATCTTCTAGGGTTTAGGACAGCAGGTGAAGGCTGCACACCACCCAGAGGAGAGAGGGATAGAAGAGGGAAATCGTGACTACAGAACTGTGAGTTGCAAGTAGCAGCTTCTGCTGCTGCCGGCACCCTCCCCCACACTCTTCAGAATTCTTGGGCCCCTGGGCCTGCGACCACAGACAAAGGGGGCTTCAGGGATCTGCCACTCCCGGAAAGGGGAGAGAGAGGGACACAGCCTTAGGCTGACTCAGGTTCTGACCTGAAATTTGGGCTGCAGAGCCCCACGGACCATTCCACACAGCGGTTTGCCCTGGGAGCCTAGAAAGGACTAGAGAAATCCGACCTTCGCAACCTCTCTCTCTTCTAGCCTGGACTAATTGTTGAGGACACCACGGGAGAAGGGAGAGAGAGCCTGGGGCTGACCCTGCTTTGGACTCCCAAGTTTGGTCTGCCCTGTCCCGAGAGCCCTTCCAGGCTGGGTGGGGCTGCGCCATTGTTTGCCTTGGAGCCTGCAAAGGGCTAAAGATATACAAACCTCCCAATCTCCTCCTCTACTAACAGGGACTGATTGTTGAGGACTCAGAAGGGAGTGGAAATATTTCCTAGCTGAGAAAAGGGGGGCGCTACGAGAGAAGTCTGGAGAACTGTCTCAGAAAGTCTGAATCACAGGGCTCTTAGCCCCCAGACAGGAAGCTCTATCACATTGATCTGGTCTGTGCCACAACAAATACGCTCCGACCAGGCCTTGAATTGAGAGCTGCCAACAAGCGCCATCTCCTGGCAGACCAAGGAAGTGAACATAAGAAAATTAATAAGTAAGAGAGTCTTTTCCTGGCCTCTATAGCCTCCCTGCCCAAGGCCCTAGGAAACGACTCTACAACCAATTACTGGGTCCAGTGCCCAGTTTTGAGCAACCAGCAGAACAATCCTAACAATCAAGTTGAGCCAAAAATCAAAGAGCGGTGGTAACTCACAGCCTCCAGCCACTAAAACCCCATAAAAGAGAAAGAGATAGAGCACCTAAGTAAAATACAAACTAACCAGATGCCTAAGCACCAGCAAAAAATTACGAGCCATACTAAGAAAATAGAAGACATGGCCCAAGAAAGGAATACAGCAAAGTCCCAGAAGAGATGCAGAATTTGAGAGAACTAATCAGTGAGATGAGCACACATTTCCAAAATCAAGATGAAAGAGAATATAGTTAAAGAGATCAATGACATCAAGAAGTCATTGCACGAACGTAAAGAAGAATTTGAAATCCTGAAGAGAAAAGTAACGGAGTTCATGGGAATGAAAGACACAATAGGTGAAGTAAAAAATACATTTGAAGCATACAACAGCAGACTTGAAATGATAGAGGAAAGAATAAGTGATACTGAAGACAGAGCAGCTAAAATTGAAGAGGGAAAAGAACAGAGAGAGAAAAG
>JAKSZT010053786.1:1600529-1688078 GCA_026826555.1 Tolypeutes matacus | reverse complement strand
TAAAAGGCATATATGAAAAACCCACAGCCAACATCATACTCAATGGGAAAAGGTTGAAAGCTTTCCCCTTAAGATCAGGAACAAGACAGGGATGCCCACTGTCACCACTGTTATTCAACATTGTACTAGAAGTTCTAGCTAGGGCAATTAGACAAGATAAAAAAATTAAAGGTGTCCAAATAGGAAAAGAGGAAGTAAAACTCTCACTGTTTGCGGATGACATGATCCTGTATTTAGAAAATCCTGATTTATCCACAACAAAGCTACTTGAACTAATAAATGAGCTCAGCAAAGTGGCAGGATATAAGATCAACACGCAAAAATCAGTAATGTTTTTGTACACTAGTACTGAACAATCTGAAGAGGATATCACGAGGAAAATTCCATTTTCAATAGGAACAAAAAGACTCAAATACCTAGGAGTTAATTTAACCAAGGAAGTACAGGACCTATATGCAGAAAACTACAAAACAATGCTAAAATCAATTTAAAAAGACCTAAACAAATGGAAAGACATTCCGTATTCATGGATTGGAAGAATAAATATCGTGGAGATGTCAATCTTGCCCAAACTGATTTATAGATTCAATGCAATACCAATCAAAATCCCAACAGCTTCCTTTACAGAATTAGAGAAGGCAATTACCAAATTCATCTGGAAGGCTAAGTGCACCCAAATAGCAAAAGTATTCTAAAAAAGAAGAGCAATGTAGGAGGAATTTCACTGCCTGACCTTGAAACATCTTACAAAGCTACAGTGGTCAAAACAGCATGGTACTGGCATAAAGATAGACATATCTACCAGTGGAATAGAATTGAGAATCCAGAAATATACCCTCACCTATACAGTCAACTGGTTTTTGACAAAACTACCAAGCCCACACTGATGGGAAAAAACAGTCTCTTCCACAAATGGTGTTGGGAGAACTGGATATCTATAACCAAAAGAATGAAAGAGGACCCCTATCTCAACCCCTATACAAGAATCAACTCAAAATGGATCAAAGATATAAATATAAAAGCCAGGACCATAAAACTACTAGAAGAAAATGTAGGGAAACATCTTCAAGACCTTGTAGTAGGTGGTGGTTTCTTGGACCTCACACCCACAGCACGTGCAACAAAAGAAAAAGTAGATAAATGGGACCTCCTCAAAATTAAACACTTTTGCATCTCACAGGACTTTGTCAGAAGGGTGAAAAGGCAGCCAACTCAATGGGGAAAAATATTTGGAAATCACATATCTGATAAGGGTTTAATATCCAGGATATATAAAGAGATGTTACAACTCAACAATAAAAAGACAAATGACCCAATTAAAAAATGGGCCAAAGACTTGAATAGACATTTCTCCAAAGAAATACAAATGGCAAAAAAACACATGAAGAAATGCTCAACACCACACATGATTAGGGAAATGCAAATCAAAACTACAATATGATATCATTTCACACCTATCAGAATGGTCACTATTAAAAAGACAGGGAACTACAAGTGTTGGAGAGGATGTGGAGAGATAGGAACACTTCTTCACTGTTGGTGGGAATGCAGGATGGTACAACCACTATGGAGGACTGTTTGGCAGTTCCTAAAGTAGTTGAATATAGACTTGCCACGTGACCCTGCAATTCCACTGCTGGGTATATACCCAGAAGAATTGAGAGCAGTGACACGAACAGACATCTGCACACCGATGTTCCTAGCCACATTATTCACCATTGCCAAAAGTTGGAAACAACCCAGGTGTCCATCAACAGATGAATGGATAAACAAACTGTGGTCTATTCACAGGATGGAATATTATGCAGCTGTAAGAAGAAATGAAGTCTTAAAGCATATGGCAACATGGATGAACCTGGAGGACATTATGTTGAGTGAAACAAGCCAGACACAAAAGGACAAATACTGTATGAATGCATTACTATGAACCAAATATATCGTGTAATATATTGTTTGATTAAAAAAAAAAAAAAATTTTTACATGTGTCCATTACATTTGAGAAATGTAAAAAAAAAAAAAAAAAATTTAGACTGGAGAAGACCTCTCAAGGAGAAAACAAAAATCAAAAGTCATATACTAATTTACCTATATAACATAAAAAAATTATCTGTATAAAATTCAAAACTCCATCATGGCAAAAAAAAAGTATAATAAAGTCAAATGACAAAAAAAAAAAAAAAAAAGAAAAGAAACAAGAAAACAAGAAAAGTACGCAATCTGAGGTATGGACCGTGGGCATACTGCCTAGATGTGTTTTTTAAGAAAAATATTAAAAGCACATGAAACTATAATATAGAATAAAAGAATTGGCAAATAAAAAAATAAAATAAAATAAATAAAAATAATAAAAGTCAGGAAAGAAGTGGGAGAAAGAGCGAAGAGATCGGTTTACTCCTGAGCATCTGATTGCTTGTCTCAAGTTATCTCATCTAAGACTGAGAAGATAGTCTCTTCCTATACTACTCTTGAAGGCAGGGAGAGAGGAACTTCGCTTTCATGTGCTTTTTTTAATCCCATGATACCACCACAAATTTGCAGTGAGCCGCATTCCTCAATTATATGTAGTTTTCCCCTGAAGTCATCAGGGTAGCTATTACCCCCCAAGCCCAAGACTGTTTTATTTATACACTTGGTCAGCACCCCACACCTTCTACCCCACCATCTTTGGGATCACTTACATATTAATGACCTCAACATAAATAAGATTTTAACATTCAAATTTCTGGAATTTCAAAAAGTTGTCCTCTATTGAGGAAACGGGAATAAGAAACAATTTTTGCTGAGCCCAAAAGTGCTTTGTCAATCCTTTCACCTTAGCCGACTAGATCTATTTCAATGGTTCGATTTACACAGTTTACACTTTTTATACACAGAATCACTCTTCAGACTTCAAAGGCTAGATTATGAAATATTTTCATGCTTTTACTCTTATCCAATAAAAGTCAATCAACTTCTCTGAATTCAGGAACTCACTCAGACTTTGCAAGCCCAGAAACTATATTTTAGGGTTTAAAAAAAAAAATCTCTAAAACTGACCACAAACCGTGGGCCTTAAAAAGGGCTACAAATTAATTTAGAGAACTTTCAAAGTCTCAGGGGTTAAAACAAAAGTTGTTTTGTATTCTATTTACAGCAGATGATCATACACATATCTTATTTCAACTGGAATTCACTTATAAGTCCTTAAACTTACTAAACTGGCCACTCGTCCTAAATCTCCATCTGTTTCCGGAAATATTCTCCCCTAACAAACTCAAGTTTAAGAGCCTATCAACGCATCCCCTAAGGGGAGGTCAATTTCATGAAAATCTCGTGCGCTCTTTGACTCAAAAAACTCCGCAAAAATAATAATCGATGTAGAAAAGCCGAGTGCAAAAAAGGGGGAAAAAAAAAAAAAAAGCCGAGTGTAACCGAAAGTGGGGTGTGACAAGGTCTCGGAGGAAGGGGGCTCGACGGCTTCCCGGGGGCGGCCCCGCACAGCCCAGCACAGCCCCGGCCGGGGAGGGCGCCTCGGCCCGGCCCAACTGGCGGCTCCCGAGTCCAAGGCGCGTCTCCCCGAGCAGCTTGCGCGCATTTTCTCCCAAGAAACTCGAGCCTGTCTTTTCCGTCTTAAAGCCCGGCGCGGGGACCGAGTCCAAGGAGGCGCTGGGGGGCGGGAGGAGGCGGGGAACGCCCAGACCCCCGCCTCCCGAGCCCTCCTCCGGGTCGGGGGGAAAACGTGCGGCCTGACGGGCGTCTCCCGCGCCTGGAAGGGGTGCGGGGGAGGGGAGCGCATTCCCGCCTAAAGTCCCCTCCTCACCCTCAAGGTGAAAACTCCCCCAAGTTTCCCCGGCGAGGATCGCGAGCCGCCGGAGGGGCCTCCCGCGCGCTCCGCGGCCCCCAGAGCCCCGGGCCTCCCGCGCCCCCGCTCGGCTCACCCGGTAGGTGTTCTCGGTGAGCCGGTTCACCTCCTCGGGCCCGCGCGACATGGCTGCGGCAGCCGGGTCGGCGAGCTCGGGACGCCGCGGCGGGGCCTCGTGGTCGCCAACTCCGGGCGGCGGGAGCGCTGGGGCGCGGCTGAGGGGCCCTCGAGAGCCGGCCGCCGCCACCGCCTTCGGCCGGACAGTGCCCGCGCGCGCCTCCGTCGGCCACCGAGGTGTCAAAAGTTGTGGGGGCCGCCACCGCCGCAAACCGCAAAGAACTGAGGAGACGCGGCCTGACGCGGCCCGGGAGGCCCCACCTGAGGCGGGCGGGGCGGGGGCGGAGCTGGCGGCCCCACCTGAGGGGAACTCGCGGCCGCGGGGCGGGGCGGAGGCGGGGCGGCGCGGAGGGTGGCGCGGAGGGCGGGGCGGGGGCTGGGAGCGGCCCCTCGAGGCGTCCCCACCCCGCCGAGAGGCACCCGGCCGCGGGCGCGTCCCACCCTACCGCGCCCTTTGGGGACCGCGGTGAGGCAGCCCACAACCCCGGTGGTAGCGAGTTCCCGCCTTGACCCTTCCCTGCCCATCCTCTTGCTGACCCCAAAGGGCTGAGGGAGCCCAGGGCGTGGGTTCTCAGTTGTGGAAACTCCTCAGGTATCGAAAATTCAATAAATGCCAGGTTTTTGGCTAAGGAAACGGCGGCATACTTTTAAGATTTCCATTAGGAACTACTTTTAACACAATACAATACAACCATGCTGTTCGCACTAGGATTTATACACTCATGGGGTACCGAGGGCCTCTCGGAGTGAGCCTAGGGTTGGGGCGACACAGACTCTGAGATCCCAGCATCTGAGACCTCCACCTGACTTTGTATTTCACGTACTGGGGGCCGGGGATTGAACCCGGGGCCTCGTATGTGGCAAGCCGGCGCCGAGCCACGTCGGCTCCCCTGAGTTGGTTTTTTCCTTTCTTTTGCTTGTTTTATTTATTTATTATTTTTTTAGGAGGCTCCAGGTCCTCCCATGTGGGAAGCAGGCGCTCAACTGCTTGAGCCACATCCGATCCCAGACGGGATCAGTCTGGGTGCATTTTGCATCTTTTTTAGACTCTTGGGATGTGAGGCTTCTAAACCGTGCCCGTGGCGAAGTTCACTGGGAAAGGCAGACAAAGAAGGCTCTGTGGGGTGCGGATGGGAACAACAAGAGCCTGAGATGCTGCTGGACTTAGAACCGAAACACAACTTGGACTCTGGTTCAATCTTATCGAGTTTTGCAGGCTGTAAAACATATCGTGTCTGGGAACCGAAAGGTTATGTGTTCTTGGATGTTGGGGGGAAATGTCTTGGCACCTGGCTTTAAGCAGTAGAAGCAGCTGCCTCCTTCCTTAACAGGTTTCCAGCATGGAGCTCATGAGATTTGCCACCTGGGTTTCATTCCCCATTTGTGAGTTGCACTCGTGACCTTATAATTACCACCATTATTATTAGGCTCCTCAAGTATGTCTGTGGGTTTCATTTCAACTTGAAAATCACCGCCTTGCCTTCGCAGATCACCTTTCCTCTTAGATCTTCCCTCTGCCTTGTGATGAATGGGTCATTTCATCCTCTGCTGAAAAGCAGCCAACCGAGGAGCTGGAAAGAGAGCAGAGACTTAACCTCTCACACCCCACAGCCCAAGCAGTGTACTTCAGCGCCAGAAAACAGAGATTAGCAAACCACTGAAAAGCCAGCAATATCTCAGATGGCCTTGAGCCATACAGTCAAGATTGGAATTCCATCGAAGGCCCAGGTTCATCATTGTATGCAAATCTTTGAACAGATGCTTGGTCTTTTTAAACTTTGATTCATGGAAATAATTTCCGGGTGATGACCCTCCTGCCCCTTTAGAAGTCTTTAAAAACAGTCAAGTTTTGGTTTTTGGTCTGTGCATGACCGAGTCGGGCAGTCCAGCCCCAAGCTCCCTGCACACTGGCCACAGCTCAGGGCTGTGGGTGTGCAGAATGTACTGGGCTGGACGCAGGCCTTCCATAAATGTGCACAAGGTAGAATTTATGCACAACGAAAGCTATCATGGGGGCACAGTCAGACGGGAAAACCTGTGAGTGCTCTCAAAAGGGCATATGTATTTGGCTCTTCAAGTATTTGTCGATTTCCGGTAAACTTGCAAATCCACAGTCTTGGTTGTGACCTCGATTTGCTCAGGGTGAGGGAAAGGAAGGAATGCCTCAGGAGAAGGTGAGGAGCAGCCGCCCTTGTTTTACCAAGAGCTCGGTGGGAAAGCCCTGCAGCAGCTCCAGCTGCACAGGTCACCTGAAAAAAAGCTGGTCTAACTCTCTTTAGAAATCCGCACCAGGCCTCTCCAGGGCCAGAATGCCAAGGTTTCCTCTTTTTGCACCTCCTTGAGCTTAAATTGTCAAAGATCCTGTTTATATTAACAAAGATTGAAGAGTAACAGGGGACAATGTCAATGTGATTTTGAAAACTGAGGCAGGTTAGTATAGTGAAAGAGGGAAGGCGGCCATTAGACCACATGTGGCCATGAGACCCCACCTGGAAACCTCCTGAGAGGAAGGCTGCCAGAAAGATTCCTTGAGACCCTGGCCACAAGATCCCATTTGGAAATCTTTCTGGGGTCAAGGGGAAGCCCCTGATACCTTTAAACAAAAGGCCTTACCATTGGCCCCCTGAAAACTACCAGGTGGGGCAACCAATCAGAACAGCAAACAGCTGGGACCCCTCCCCAATATTGTGAAGGGGAAGGAGTAAAAGTCTTAAAAAGGCCTGAGGAGAGGATGTGGCTCAGGCAGTTGGGCCCTGCCTCCCACATGGGAGGTCCGGAGTTTGGTTCCGGTGCCTCCTAAAGAAGAAACACAATGAGCAAGACAGCAAGCAAAAACAAACGAGCAGGGTGCAGATAGGGCTCGAGCAGTTGGGCATTCTGTCTCCCATGAGCAAAAACAATGAGCAAACAGATGAGGGAATCATCTGTGGGGGGAAGGCCTAACCTAGGGCCACATGCACATGACTCACCCTGCAGCACACCTGCAATCCACGGCTCAGATTGTGTATTTTTAAAAAATTAATTACTTTCCCTCCCCCACCCCATTGTTTGTTCTCACAGTCTGCTCTTTGTGCCTGTTCTTATGTACTCATCTTCTTTTTAGGAGGCACCAGGAACCGAACCTGGGACCTCCCATGTGGGAGGGAGGCGCCCAATTACTTGACCACCTCCATTCCCTGCTAATTATGTCTATCATTGTGTTTTCCTCATTGTGTCTCTTCATTGCTGTGTTATCTCTCTGTGTCAGTTTGCTGTGCCAGCTTGCTGTCTTGCTTGTCTTCTTTAGGAGGCACCAAACCTGGGACCTCCCATATGGTAGGTGGGCGCCCAACTGCTTGAGCCACATCTGCTTCCCATGGATTATGTATTCTTTTCTTGTTTCTTAATAAACTCTCCTCCCTTGCCTACCATATGGCATGGCCTTAAATTCTTTTGTGTAAAACAGCCAAGAACCTAGAGGCCCAGAATCCAGAGCATTCTGCCAACAAAACCACAATCAAAAAAAGGCTCCTGTGTACTTCTGAAGTTACCAGGGTACCCGCCGCTGGGGTGTCCTCCTCGGTGGGCGCACCAGGGCCTTCACAAGGGTTCCATCATTTTGTGGCAAAAGAGGTTCCTTCTGATGACAGTAGTTTTGGGCAAATGCTCATATAACATACTGGGAGTCTGGGGGCCTAACTTTTCTCATTCTGAAAAAGCAAATTTGAATTGAAAGCACGTACACCATCCTGTAATCTAGAATACTACGTGGGAAGCGGCTGTGGCTCAATCAGTGGGGCTCCCGTTTGCCATGTGGGAGGCCCCGGGTTCGGTTCCCCGGGCCTCCTGGTGAAGGCAAGCCCGCCCGCACGGTGTGGTTAGCGAGCACAAGCAGCGCAAGGGGGGGATAAATGAATAAATAAATAAATAAAATCTTAAAAAAAAAAAAAAAAAAAGAATACTACGTTAGTTACCAGGGGCCAGGGTCGGGGTAAGGAATGGGAAGTTCAGGCTTAAACTGTACAGTTTCTTTTTTGGGGTGATGGAGAAGTTTTAGTAATGGATGGTGGTGAGGATAGCACAACACTGAATTAATTAACAGCACTGAATTGTATATTTGAATGTTCTTAAATGGGAAAATGTATGTATGTTACTGGTATTAAAAAAAAATAGGACTGTACAACACAAAAAGTAAACCCTAACATAAATAATGACCTGTTCTTTCATCAGCTGTAACAAATGTACCATACTAATGCCAAGTGTTAATAATGGGGGTGGGGGGGGGCAGGGGGAGTAATATTTTCTGCATGATTTTTCTGTAAACCTAAAACTTCTCTAATAAAAAAAACACATACACACATACACATTTGCCTTTCTGTAACATTTTCCAATCCCAGCCGCGTTACCTTCTCCAACATGCCAAGCTCGTCTCTGCCTTAGCGTTTAGCACTAGCTATTCCCTCTGCCTAGAATGCGCCCCGTTCTCCCCAGCTTTTTCTTATGCAGATTTCAGTCTAGATGCCACCTCAGAGGGGTCCTCCACAACTGGTAATATTCCAGGCTTTCTCTATCTCATCATTCAACTTTTTTTTAACTACCTTTTTATTATTTTTAAAAAATTTTAAGCAGTTTTTATTGAGATACATTCACATACCATATGAGCTATCCAAATTATCATTCAATTTGAGTAATTGTGCTTATCCCCACATGTGAGTGGCTGAAAAGTGGCTCCCCAAAGACGTCCACCTCCTAATCCCTGGAACCAGTGAATGATCTTATGTGGCAAAAGAGACTTTGCAGATATAATTACATTAAGGATCTGGGGATGGGATTTTCCTGGATTACCTGGGCAGGACTGATGTAATCACAATGGTATTTAGAAGGACAAAATTAGGGGAGAAGGGGATGTGATGACTGAAACACTTTGGACATGGAGGAGGGGGCCACAAGCCAAGGAATGTGGGAAGGAAACAGATTTCCCCCCAGAGCCTCTAGGAGGAACCAGCCCTGCTGAATTCTGACCCAGAACTGTAAGAGAATAAATATGTGTTGTTTTAAGCCTGTGGTTTGTTGCAGCAGCAATAGGAAGTGAACACACTAGCTAACCTGTTTCTGGTTTTATTATTGATCTCCTCCTACCCTCACCCCACCATTAGAATGCAAATGCTAGGTCATTTCTGTCTTACTGCACACAGTAGGAGCTCAAGAACTGTTAAGAGGATAAATTTACAAGGTAGTCAAGATGCTCTTCATTTCATAAGAAACAATTAGATCAGAGGTTTGCTTTCTCCAACTTTCAGAAAAACAGAATAAAATAGGCTATTGCAAAACAGATTGTGGGGCTAAAGCCCTTAAAGGGAATATACAGATTTGAGTTTCAACAAACATCAAAGGTTAACAAAGCATTGGCATAAAAGAATTCTGAGAAAAAGCTATGGTGAAACTTCCTGCACAGTGCATTGCAAAGTAAGCACCCACTCACTGTTACGTGAATGCACTGAATGTTAGTGATCAAAAAAGGATAATATTTATGAAATTCATAAAAACGCTAAATAATGAGTTTAAAATATGTGTGAGTATGATGGCCTAAGAAACTCTGGTGTAAGCCCTTCTAGCTATAAGGTATGTTTAAGAAAGCTTGAATCTTAATCTATCTTCTCCATTGCTTGTGAATTACTAACAAGTGCTCTAAAAAAATTTTTTTTTAATTTGTAGAAATGACATTTTATCCAAAAATACTTTAATAGTTGTTGTTATGTCTTGCATCAATGAGAACTTAAGTTTCCAATGATACAAGCAGACCAAGATATGTTGCAAGAGCTCACACTCTTGAATGATATTTCAGCTGGGTATAGAAATTGATGGTTTCTGTTCTTTTCCCTTAGAAAAGGTACAAGCTTTCCCCCCATTGTTTATGGCGTCAGTGATTGATGTTGAGAAGTTTACTGTCAGACTTTTTTCTCTGGTTGCTTTTGCTTTTTCTCTCTTTGGTGTTTACAATGTGTCTATTTGTGAATTTATTTTTATCTTGCTGAGGACTTGTCCCTTTTTAAACAGGGACTTCATGGCTTTCATCAACTCTAAAAACTTCTCAGCCTTATCTCATATTCTTTTTCCTCTCTTTCTGGAATCACTGTTAGACATTTATTGGGATTGTATTGGACAATTTCATTAAATTCTCCTTGTCCCTTATCCTCCCTTTTACATTTTCCACATATTTGTCTGTGCTGCATTCTGGATAAATTTTTCAGAAGCGTCCTCCCAATCACTCATTCTTTCTTTGGTTGTGTCTAATTCCTATTTAATCTCTCCATTGACTTTTACCTTTCAATACTGTTTTTCATTTCTATATTTAGTTCTTTTTTCAAAGATAGCTTAATTGAGATATAATTCACATACCATACAATTCACTCATTTAAAGTGTACAATTCAGTGGGCTTTAGTATATTCATGTAATTGTGCAACCATCACCACAATCAATTTTGGAACATTTTCATCATCCCCAAAAGAAACCCCATATCATTAGCAGTCACTCCCTATCTCGCCCATAATCCTCCTCCAGTCCTATTCCCTTCCCCCATGATTGCCCTCCAGTTCTATGCAACCACTCCTCTATTTTGTGTTTCTGTAGATTTGCCTGTGCTGGAAATTTCATATAAATAGAATCGTATAATATGTGGTCTTTTGTGATGGATTTTCACCTAGTATAGCATTTTCAAGGTTCATCCATGTTGTAGTATGTGTCAGAAGTTCTTTCTTTTTCACATCTGAATAATATTCCATAGTATGGATATACCACATTATGTTTTATCTGTTGATAGACGTTTGGGTTGTTTCCACTTTGGGGCTATTATGAATTCTACTGCTATGGAAATTTGTTTATAATTTTTGTTTGACCATTTGTTTTCATTTCTTTTGGGTATATACCCAAGAGATAGATTAGCTGGGTTATATGGTAACTCTATGCTAACTGTTTTCCAAAGCAGCTGTATCATTTTACATTTCCACCAGCAATGCATGAGGGTTCCAGATTTTCCACATCTTTGTCAACACTTGTTATTATCTTTTAAAAAATCAATTTCATTGGTATTTATTAGTCACCCAAAGGGGTGCTGATGCAAAGTACCAGAACTCTGTTGGCTTCTATAAAGGGTATTTATTTGGGGTAGAAGCTTACAGTTACCAGGCCCTAAAGATTCCTGTGTATCTGCTTCTGTGTTCTCCTTCTCCATGTATTTACTCCCCTGTCTTTGATTGAGCATCCATTTATATAGCCCACAGCTGTAAGGTAGCTGTAGGGTAGCTGTAGGTGGGGATTCAAACTGAGTCACCCTAATGACATGGTCAAATAAAAGCCCAATCTTGATTTAATAATGTAAAAGTGAAACCTCTGAGTCTAATGCAATCTTAATACGCCCAGAGGAACAGACCACTTTACAAACACAGTCAGAATTTCTTTTTGGAATTCATCAATAATATCAAACTGCTACATGATACATATTAATAAAGCATAAAATCCATCCAAAGTGTACATTCAATGGTATTTGGTATAATCACATAGTTGTGCTTTTATCACTTCAGTCATTATTAGAGTATCTTCATTATTACAGTAATAATAATATAATAATAAACAAAAAACAGACAAACAAAAAAACCTCTACCCCTTAATAATCACCTCTTAATCTCCTGCTTGGTGTGAGGTGTATCTGATTGTGCTTTTAATTTGCATTTACCCAGTGGCTAATGATGCTGTACATCTTTTCATGTGCTTGTTGGGCATTTGTATATCTTCTATGAAGAAACGTCTATTCAGATCCTTTGAACATTTTAAAGTGGGTTATTTATCTTATTATTGAGTTGTAAGAGTTCTTTATGTTTTGTGATTACAAGCCCTTTATCAGATACATGATTTACAAATATTTTCTCCCATTCTGCAGGCTGTCCTTATACTTTCTCAATAGTATCCTTTGAGCACAAGAATTTTAAATTTTGATGAAATCCCGTTTATCTATTTTCTCTTTTCTTGCTTGTGTTTTGGGTATCATACCTAAGAATCTATTGCCTAACCCAAGGTCACAAAGATTTACTTCTATATTTTCTTCTAAGCCTTTTTATAGATTTAGCTCTTGTATTACATCTATGATCCATTTTGAATTAATTTGTATGTATGGCATAGGGAAGGAGTCCAAACATTGTTCTTTACCCTGTGAGGTGAAAAAATGATTCTTTCCCCCATTGAATTGTCTTGGTACCCTTGTCAAAAATCAGTTGGCCATACATGTAAGGGCTTATTTATAGACTCTCAATTTTGTTCCATTGATATATATGTCTATCCTTATGCCAGGGCCACACTCTTGACTATCATAGCTTTGTAATAAGTTTTGAAATTGGGACTTGTGGCTCCTCCAACTTTGTTCTTCTTCTTAAAGACTGTTTTGGCTTCTCTGGATGTCTTGCATTTCCATATTAATTTTAGGCTCAGCTTGTCAATTTCTGCAAAAAAAAAGCAGGGGTGGGGGGGCAGGAATTTTGATAGGGATTGTGTTGAATCTATAGATCAATTTGGGAAGTATTGGATCTTAACAATAGTGTGTCTTCCAATCCATGAACATGGAATGGTTTTCTATTTATTTAGGTCTTTGATTTCTTTAAATGATATTTTGCAGTTCTCAGAGAGGATACATTTTGAACTTCTTTTGTTAAATTTATTCCTAAGTACTTTCTTTTTTTTTAAGACTTATTTTTTAAATTTATTTACCCCCCACACCCATTGTTTGCACTCGCTATCTGCTCTCTGTGTCTGTTTGTTGTGTGCTTTCTGTGTCTGCTTGTCTTCTTTTTAGGATGCCCCAGGAACTGAATCTGGGACCTCCCATGTAGTAGGGAGACACCCAATCACTTGAGCCACCTCTGCTCCCTGTTTGTTATGTCTCTCATTGTGTTTCCTCATTGTGTCTCCTCGTTGTGTCATCTCATTGCATCATCTTGTTGACACACCAACCCGTCACGTTAGCTCGCAGCTGTCTTGCTCATCTTCTTTTGGAGGCATCAGGAACTGAACCTGGGATCTCCCATGTGGTAGATGGGCACCCAACTGCTTGAGCCACATGCACTTCTCAATACTTTGTTTTTGATGCTATTGAAAATTTAATTGTTTTCTTATTTTCATTTTTGGATTGTTCATTGTTAGTGTATAGAAATGTAATTGATTTTTGCAAATTGATTTAATCAATTTTATTGAAACATTCATAATCCATACAATTGCAAATTGATCTTGTAACCTACAATATTACTGATTTTGTTTATTAGTTAAAAATTTTTTTTAAAAAGAAGCTTTAGATTACATAAATGTTACATGAAAAATATAGGGGATTCCCAGATGTCCCACCCCCTCCCACTCTTCATTAGTTTTTTTTTTTAATTTTTTCTTTATTAGTTTTAATAGTTATGAGATTGAGAAAATTCCTTTCTATTCCTAGTTTATTGAGTGCTTTTATCATGAAAGCATTTGTCAGACATTTTTTCTGTGTTTATTGAGATGATCATGTGTCTTTTGTCCTTTATTCTATTGATTTAGTGCATCACATTGAATACTTTTTGTATGCTGAAGCAACCTTGCATTCCAGGGATAAATTCCATTTGGTCATGATATATATGTTACATATATAACATGTATATATATATATATGTTTTGTATATGTTGGATTCAGTTTGGCAGTATTTTGTTGATGAGTTTTGCATCTATATTCACAAGGGATATGGGTCTGTACATGTCTTTGGTGTTGGTATCAGGGTAATGCTTGCATCATAGAATGAGTTGGGAAGTACTCCTTCATCTTCTATTTTTTGGAAGACTTTATGAAGAATTAGTGTTAATTTTTCTTTAAGTGTTTGGCTGAATTCTCCTGTGATACCATCTTGGACTGTGCTTTTCTTTCTGGGATGTTTTAAATTTGCTAATTCAATCTCTTGATATAGGTCTTTCGGTTTCTTTTTCAGAGTCTTCTTTCCTTATCATCTCTTATCATTTACAATATTATTTTATAGCCTCTACCGGGTAGTTGTGCGTGGTTTTTGTTTCACTTTGGTTTTTTTGGTTGTTGGTCTCATTCGGCTGTGGTTGTACCTGCTGACTCTCTATGGTGGATGATCTCATTTGTTTTGGTAATTTTTTAGTATGAGATCATCTTCAGTGGGGATCATGTTGTCTGTAAAAATTCCACGTGGCCTGGCTTGTACAGTATTCATCTAGAAAAGTTTTGCATTTGTTTCTGCCTGACACTCTAAGGAACTCACCAGCACAGGCCAGTTTTAGTGTTAATTCCTGCAACACTTGGGATAATGTAAAATTCAGATCCTTCACCTGCCCCATGTCATAGGCCTTGTGGGTTAATTTCTCACAGGATAATTTAAATTTTTCTATTCAAGATTCCAGGTAAGCCAAGCTCCCCTGTCCTCCCTCTGGGCCAAAAAGTATTTTCTAGTCCCCCTTTTCCTGGCATGGAGTCTTAAGAGTGTGAATGAAGCTTAATTCCAATCTCCATCTTGCACTGGCCACAGGTCCTTATGCAGGTGTAATACAAAACATTTGAAATCCCTGCCCACTCGGGACCACTTCCAGCTCTGTTATCTCCACCCCTACCCCCAAGGGCGGCCAGATCATCTGCTCACATGCTTGCCTCGCTTCCCTTTGTGTGTTTGGCACCTTGTACTTCTCTTTTTTCCTTGCAAACTCAGCTATGTATTAAAACACATTTGCTACATCTTATCCATACTTTTAAAGGTATTTGTAACTGGAGAAATTCTGGGTTGTTCAGTCCGCCATGTCACTGGAACCAGAAGAAGGAGCCTCTATAGTTTCCATTTGAGATATTTGTAGAGTGATAAGAACTGGGCTGGTAGCTTCGAGTCTTGTTTCAGTTTGCCTCTATCTGTATGAAATACTGAGTGAGGCATTTTTCACTTCTTGGCTTGCTTTTCTCCCCCCACCTCTGAAATAGGGTAGTGGGTCTTCAAGTTACTTTTAGTTCTAAAATTCTCTGATTGTTTTTGAAGACTTCTGCCCCCCAGCTCTGGTTCTGAAGTCTCTCCCCCTAAGAACAAGTTGGTCTCTTGACGAAAGAGAGGCTGTTTGCTAAAGGCCTAGATAACCCGAGCATTCTTTTTTTTTTTTTTTTGAAGATTTTTATTTATTTATTCATTTATCCCCCCCTTGCTGCTTGCGCTCGCTGGGTCAGCCAACCACGCCACGTGGGCGGGCTTGCCTTCACCAGGAGGCCCCGGGAACCGAACCCGGGGCCTCCCACATGGCAAACAGGAGCCCCACCAATTGAGCCACAGCCGCTTCCCCGAGCATTCTTTACCCTTCCAAGGGCAGAGGGAGAAACACTGACCTGGTGTCCCAAAAACTCCTCAGGGATTTGGCCTCATGTGAAATGGCCTTGCTGGATTTGTGGAAGTTGGCCTGCCTGGCCTGTCTTCGTTTACCTTGTCTAGATTTTCCACGGGAAAGCATCAAAAAGGCCAGCAGAGTGAGTTCCAGATTTTCCTTTCCTAAGCAGATTTGTTTTCTGCATTTACCAAATTTCAGGTATTGACCAGCTCTGCAAATTTCCTTTCAGTAGAACTTAAATCTTTGTACCGTGTGCCCAGTATTTTTCCTTGATAAACAAGTTCAGTGAGCCCTGGAACAATCCTACCTTTGGTTGATGCTTTGTCGGAGAGGGGCAGACTTGGGAAAAGACACAGTGGAGTACTGTTACAGAAATCTATTGAGGCAGATCATTCTCCTTTTCCTACTGCTGTTACAGCAGGGAAGCCAGAAACACCTGGGTTGCCAAGCAGTTCCCCAAAATGAACAGCAGAGGGTGCTAAGGTGCTAAGGGGTGGGATGTGGTGGAATATTCCCTTCCACTGGGACAATTTGTCTTTCAACACTAATTCTTTTTCAGCAACACCTCAGCGCCTCTGATAAACCTGCTTGTCTGCAACCCACCTGATGACACACACATGCTTGTGTTCAGATACCCGGTACCACGTCTCTACACTGTCCTCTTTAGTACTGGCCATGGCATTTCTAGTCAATTTGTTTCCTGAACAGTTCAGACTTTCTGTAATCTTTCCTTCAGTCTGTCATTGTGCCGCAGCTCTGACTTTTAATTTCCATGGATCTATGATGGGAGGTTGCAACTACTTCCCCCAAAGGGAAAGTATTAGCCCCGTGGATCTTGAAATTCAGCATAAAATGGAAATTTCCATTAGGCAAATGCATGCAATGATAAATAATTAAGTAAAACCTTGAGTAGTAATTTATGTTTCTTTAAAAATGTCCCCCACGTATTGACGTATTGACGTTGTTGACAAGCACAAGAATGCTTAAGAATCAATGGAAACTCTGCTGAATACAAAAGGCAGAATTTGCTGTCCCATTAGTATCTGATTGCTATAAAACTTTTAGCATGTGTTTGGTCATAATGTCCGGCAGGACTCTGGGCCCAGAAGCAAAAATGACAAATCTGTGGTGGAAAGACCTTGCTATTTTAATGTTTATCACCCGGATGCACTCCCAATTGAAAGCCTGCATTCTCTGCATTCCTTGTTTTAGTTAGAGATACTGAAAATCTATAGGTTCTGTGTAAACTCCATCGTTTCTATAGCCTTAGTAAGGCAACTAGCAGAAGTAGAAGGGCAAACAGGCTTTTTTCTACTACAGGGGCTGGAGAGCTAAAAACTTGACTTCCCAGGCTCCCTTGCAGTTAGGACTGGCGAAGGAGACACAGTTCTGGCCACAGGGACGAAATAAACCTTTAAAGGGCTGCTAGAGAGGTTAAGATAGTTGGGGTTCACGCAGCCTTTTGCTTAGTCCCCCAGCAATTAGCAAGAAAGCAGATGTAACGTCCACGCCAAGAAGCAGCAGTCATCTCACAAGCCCGAACTACAAGCAAGACTGAAAGTCAACAAGCTAACCTGTCAGTGAGCACTGAGTTTTCTGCTCTTTGCAGTTGAAGGATTCCGAATTGACATCTATTATTATGACAATCGGGGAGAATTTGAGTTGAATTCAACATATACAAATATAATGAATTTTCAAACAAACCAAAAAAAATCTAAATTGGAGGAAAACAGCTTCCTGAAACTTCTAATACATTTAATTTCCTTCATTTTTGCGACAATCATGTTTCTGAGATGAAAACAAAAGACACCTGAGCTGCCAAATTTGAATATGATTATGGAGACCAAAGGAGGGAAATGTTATTAAAATCAAGACTCTTCTGAAAAAAAGCCCATGTTGACTTTGAGTTTGTATCCTTAAGCTACACTTTCCAAAAGCACTTTTATGTTTCTTCAATTGAAGAACATACTTCTACACTCACTTTTCCAAGAAATAAAGTTCCAAATGATTTGTCAACACTGGCAAATAAAAATCTTGTAATGATAAATTATCCGCTCTGCTTCCCACAAAACAACAGCAAGGAAAACAATGACAATGCCACAAAAGTAAATCTGTCCCCAAATAGGAAAGCATTCGTGAATTTTTATTAGCTCAAGTGATGATACATCTGTGGACCTGTAATTGAGTTCATAATTCTTGGAAGATTTCTCCTATAGCAGCCGTTTTTTTCAGAACACAAATTGAGATTAGATTTTGGCTGTTGACTCATAGCACAGAATGACATTCAGGACTCCTTAGGTTTTGAAACATTTGGATATTGGTCATTAAACAGACAACGTATTTCCGTGTCTACAATTTCTCCCGCTTTGTTTGAGCTAGCTGTTTGATTACTGAGTATCTTGATGGAGAGGGTTCTTATTCGACTGCAGGAGAGAATTTAAGGACCAAGCTAGGCAACAAGATGGTTTATTGAACAGTGTTAAAGTATTGAACAGGGTTAAAGGAAGGAAAGCAGGTGGGAAGCACATAGGTAGCCTCCCAGCTACCTCAAAGGGTTGTTAGTTGACATGTTCTAAGCCCTTGGGCAAGGGGCGGTTACTGGATGAGCTGAGCCATTGTTTGCGTAACCTTAGGCTTCTATCTCTTGCAAGCAGGTGTCTTTCTCCTGTTGTCTTTCCAGCAGGTAGGGGTCTCTGACTCTACACCTGCCTCAGGTCTCTAGATAAGTGACTCCTCACTTGCCCCAGGTCTCTAGATAGAGACCTGTGGTAGTCACTTAACATAAGTTGTTTTTCCACAATACTTAATATTTCTCCACAATCACTTATGTTGTTTCTCCACAACATGCCCCAGGTTCCCGATTCTCCTACCTCAAGTCTAGACTCAGTGGACTCTGCTTCCCGGTAGGCAATGCAGCTTGGGAAAAAAGAGCAGCATGTGGTGTCTTGAAATGTTTCCAGGCAGCTTACAGTCAAGAACCCCCTCCCCAATCTGTTGCAGCCCTAGGCGATGCTGATTGTGGCCCCTGCTGCCATGTGAATGTGATAGGGCACGTGGATGGCTGTGGCCATGGATGGCTGTCCCCGCTCCTAGAACCAAAACCACAAACCGGGCAACCTGAACAACAGGGATTTATTGCCTCAGGGTCCTGGAGATGCTCCAGAACTCTGTCTGAAGCCTGTAGGGTTGTAGCAGTGGCTTGCTAGCATCCCCCGACTCAGCCTCTGCCCCCATCATGTGGCTGGCTCTCTCTCTCTGTCCACATTTCTGCTCCTTGTAAGGACCCTAGTCATGTTGGATTCGGGCCACCCTGATCTCCAGTTTGGCCTCTTCAAAACTAATCACACCTCCAAAGGTCCTCTTTACAAACAGGTTCACATGAGCCTGTTTTTGGGTGATGCAGTCCAACCCCACACAGCAAGTTTGCCTCCCCATGGCTCGGAGAGGGCTGGGCGGCCACACTTTTCCTCCTGGCATCTCTCAGGAGACTCAGCTGGCTGCCTGGGCCCCCAGGCAGGCTCAGGCCACGCCCCCCTCAGGAATGCACAGGAGTCAGGAGTAGCAGCTGTGAGCTAGGGCCAGGAGGAGACTCCAGGATGGTGGGGGCTGCCAAGGGAGGCAGAGGGCAGGCCATCCAGGCATTCCAAGGCCTTGGCTGTGCCTGCCTTCCCTTTCAATGCTGCCTTTGATTTGCAGACCGCTCCACTTCACTGTACAGCAGACTGCAGCTAAGGGAGAGACTTCCTGGCCTGCGCTTTCGCCCCCACCCTCCAGCTCCCAGCCTGGTTGGTAAGGTCACCTGCAATTCCCATACCCCTCGCAGGTTGCGCAACCACTTCGCAGGTGCCTTTTAGGAGCAAACCCTTCTTGATTTAGTTTTGCCAACCTGCCCATCCTAGTAAGTCGGAATCGCTGACCTTTAGTAGTCCTGACGGTAGAGAAGGGGGGCAGCCACCGGTGGGCCAGGTGACCTGGAAGGCTGAAAGAAACTTCTCCTGGGTCACCCGCGGCTCCCAGGCCATCACCGGGAGAAGGCTGCTTTGGAGGCAGGCCTGGGACAAGCTGCTGGGACAAACTGGAGAGATCTCAGTTATCTGATAGATTCTTTACGAACCCCTTGCCATGAAACCCTCTCTCCGCACCTCTGCCTTTTGAAATCACGGCTCCTGGCCTGTTTTTGCTGTCCCTGCCACCAGATGGTAAGTAAACCCTTCTGTCCTCAGCTTCGCTGTGTATCCTTGGCCAAAGCACTTCACCACTTGGAGCCTTTGTTCTCATTTGCAGAGTGGGAATGAGATACTGTGACTCACAAATGTGACTTGACAGGGGCTGCCAAGTACCGGGTGAGGCTGGGGGTGGGGGTGGGGCATGTCTGAGACTCTCCTGACATCAGCGGCAGTTAAGTCACCTGAAGGGGTTTCCCTCCAGCTTCCTTCTCCAAGCACTGGGTTGCTCCTGGGAGCCAGGCTCTTGCCTGTTTGGGAGGGTTGAGGCCTGACTCACCTTGACCAGCAGCTCACCCTTGAGTCACCATCGATCCAGAGGCCCAGGGCAGATGTGACGTCATCAGCAAACACAGATGCTCACAGATATGGAGGCAGCTCTGTTTGCCCTGCAGATAAACATCACCCCCCGGTTGGGCCCTCACGGGGAGGGTGAAGGGCAAGCTAACTTTGGGCCGTGACATGTCTGTGAAGGGACCACGGAATCTGTGGAGGGGAAAAGTCCTCAGGGGTCATCTTTTAACTTTGCTAAGGTTGCTGTTAAGGGGGAAGGCGTGCCCTCAGCCCCAGCAGCAAAGGACGCTCAGCAGCAGCTGTCCCTGTGGGCTTTTGTCCCATTTTTCCCAGCATGCTGGTTTTTCAAAGTCCAGCCCAAGTGTCCCCAATACTCTGCCTCCTGTCCGTATAGTTCTCAGCCAAAAGGCGGTGACCTGCTTGAGGGCAGGGCCACCTGCTCAGCCCGGGAGCTCCTGAGGCCCTGGGTAGACCTGCCTCCACCACCACGTAAACCCCCCCACCCCGTGTCTTAATTTCCTGGGGCTGTCCTGACAGAGCACCCCCAACTGGATGGCTTAAAGCAATAGGGATTTATCCTCTCCCAGTTTGGAGGCCAGAATTTCAAAGTCAAGGTGCTGGCAGGGCCACGTCTGAACCCAGGAGGGGAGGCTCCTTCTGGATTCTGGTGGCTCCTGGGCTCGCGGCTGCATCACTCCCACCTCTGCCTCCGTCTTCACAGGGCCTCACCCCTCCTGTCTGGGTGCCCAGTCCCTCTTATAGGGACACCCGTCACACTGGATGAGGACACCTTGATCTAAGCTCATCACATCTTCAAGGACCCTATTTCCAAATAAGGGCACGTTCACGGGACTTGAAGAGAGCCCAGGGGCCGCCTGGTGAGCAGAACTAAAGGGCAACGGTGGGGCCACGCTGCACACTGCCTCTTCCTCCCTCCAGGGTGTCCCTCTTCGGGGGGCCAGGGAGGCACAGAGTCACTGGAGCCTGAGATTTTCAACTGCCTGAAAACATTTAAAATGTTCCTATTTTGTTCACCATGGATATTTTTTGCATTCATTTTGATTTTTGCAGATGCTGCATTAAAATATTCTTTCTCTTGCTGACTGAATTCTTTTGGTGCTCCCTGAAATTTTGTGCTGAGGCAAGCGCCTCTGAACACGCCTGAGGGCTTGTCAGACGGTTCCCGGCTTGACAGAATGTAGTGCTTGCACCAGCAGCCGGGCCCTGGAGTTCCACTCTGCGCTCTAGTGAAGACCAAAAGGCCTGACCTGCTTCCCAGTCCACAAAGCTCGGGAAGCCTGGAATCCCTCCGGAGCTCCAGCAGCCGCCTGCGACTCAGGAGGGCCCGTCTGTGCAGGGATGCACCGCCTTCTGTGTCCACTAGATGGCGCGCTAGCTGCACCGGTGAGCCCAGCCCTTGCGAGTCACTTGTCGTTAGGGAGAGCACCTGTTCAGGTGATCCCCACAACCGGCCCACTTTGACAGACGAGGAGACCGAGGCCCAGGGAGGTGAAGAGACTTCCCTATTATCTGTTAGTATCTAACTGATATTGGTTCCAGTTTCTGGTATCATACCCAAGACAGCCAAATTCCCCTTCTTCCTAAATCGGTTCTCCTTAATCTGCTTTAGGTCAGAGGCTCCTTTGAAAATCTGGTGAAAGCTACAGAACCCCTCTTAGGAAAAATTTTGCAAATAATTTCATGGGCTTCAAGAACACCACAGGAATAGATAAGAGCCTCTGCCCTGCATGTGTGGAGTACGTAAATTTGATTTGGGGATTGTATTTCACTTCCAACTTCCTTTGCCACATACGAATCTAACCACATAATCTATTCATTCATTTATTTTTGTTTAAATTATTGAGCACCTACTATGTGCTAGTCGCTGTTCTAGGTGCTTGAGATACTTGCCTTTTGGAGCTTACACTTCAGAGGGAGAAGACAAATGATAAAAAATGAACATCATCAGTGCTGTTCTCAAAATAGTCCCAGTTCACCCCCTCTGGGTACAGGGTAAGATTTTACTTTCTGGTTTTTTGCAATTGGGTGAAACCATGTGACCAGTTCTGGCCAATGAATTGTGAAGAGAAGTGACGTGGTACTTCCAGACCAGACTATTTAATTGCTGGCCTCAGACCGCCCCAGAACTTTCCCTTTGCCCCCAACATGGAAACTGGAAATACTTAAGATGGAACCTGTTCAATCAGCCTAGGTCCCTGAGACATGTAGCATGAGGAAGAACTAAACATTTGATTTTTTGAGTCACTGAGATTTGGGGGGATGTTTGTTACTGTGGCATAACCTGGCCTGTTCTGACTGATATAATAATAAATAAGTAAACAGTATAAAACAATTATATAGCTTGTTAGAAATGGATTAGAACCACGGGTAAAAGAAAAAGCTGAGCAGGCTAAGTGGTATTGGGAGGGAAAGGAAGATGGAACTTTAGTAGGACAGTCAAGGTAGGCCTTAGTAAGAAAGAGTATTTGAAAAAGAAGCGAGCCATGCAAGTAGCTGGGGTAAGAGTGCTCTGGGCAGGGGGAAGCCCAGAGCAAAGACATGTTTATGTGTTCAAGGGACAGCAAGGAGGGGTGTGACCAAAGCACAGTAAGGAAAGGTGCCACATCAGTGGGGTGGGGTCTTGTGGCTACGTAAGGACTTCGGCATGTACTCTGAGTGAAATGGGAGCCACTGCAGGGATCTGAGCAGAAACCTGGCACGATAGGAATTACATTTTTTTTTTTTTTTTTTTTTTAAATTTTACTGGGAGGTCCCGGGGAACGAACCCAGGTCCCTCCATATGGGAGACAGATGCCCAATCATTTGAGCCACATCCGCCCCCGGGAATTACATTTTATTTATTTATTTATTTTTCTTTATCCATAATAAAGGAATTACATTTTAAAAGGATCACTTTGGCATGCCGGTTGAGACAAGACAGTGTGTGTGGGTGGCTGGGGACGGGATGGAAGCCAGAGACCTCTGTTAACAGGTGAGAGCTATTGGGGGTTCACACCAGGTGAGAAGTGGTTGATTGTCACATTCTGGATATATTTTTAAGAAGGAACCAAGAGGATTTCCTGAGAGATTGAACGAGGGATATAGAATGATGGAGAAAGGAGAAAGCTGGAATAGCCACTAACTGAGGTGGGGAAGGTTGCAGATGGAGTAGGTTTTGGGGGATGATCAGGAGTTGGCTTGGCCACTTAGAGTTTTAACTGACTATTAGATCCCCTAGAGGAGGTTTGTAGGAGGTGGTTGGAATACGAGTCTGGAATGAGTTGGGAAAATAGAAATTTGGGAGTCGTTGATGGACAGATGGCCTCAGTTAAAAAAAAGATTTTTAAGTGCATCATGATATACAGGACAGATTCTAAGGATTTTAGATGCATATTATGGATTAGCTTACCACCTTTGCCAGTGTCAGGAAAGCTGTTTTGTGTCCTGGGCTTTAGGAATGTCAAGGACATTATCTACCATATCATACAATGCTCCCTCCATAAAATCCTGAGTAAGAAATTTCATCTTTAGGTAGGTTGTAGGAAAAGCTTTGCTTTCCCTGAGAACTGACATACTTCCTCTTTCCCCAAAATGAGAATTTTGTCAAGATTGCGTCTTTTTTTTAGCTGCCAGGCAGCTCAGAGCCAAATTTAAAATTCAGCTCTAACGCCGTAACCATTTGGGGTCCCTAGTGCCTGAATATTTGTGTTTTTACCCTCACCTTGACTTCCTGCTTTTACTTTTCAGTCTTAAATTTTCATTTTTATTTTAGCATATGTGTTCCTGCTATAAGTTTTCTCAAATCTATATGGGATGAGGAGGAATGTAAAATAAAGAAAGAAATAAACATAACTGAATAAAGTTGCATTTTAATAACACAACTCCTTTTACAGGTAAAAAAAAAGATATTGAAAAAGTGTCTCTAATGTAATATTCTATTTGCCGAGTCTTATGTTCCAGCTGCCTTTCATTATAAAACTGAAAATGTGTTCCTCAAGGAAAAAGAATTCTAGTCCCCAAATCTTATAAGAACCACGCTTTAAAATTGCAGCAAATATGTAAAGTCACATATTTTAAAGGAAATAAGTATTTATCTCATAAGATACTGAGAATAATATGCAAAATAAGCCACAATCTATGAAGGCAAAATAACTAGAGTTGTTTTTGTATTTTGGTACCAATGATTTAAAGGTTTCAGGGAAAAGAATGTGAGTTCTAACTGGACCTGCTACTTGGCAAGTCTCTCCACGGCCCACCTTTTTCTGGAATCTGCCAAAGCAGGGTTTCTTGGTCCTCAGTTTGCCTCCTACCCCTTTGCTTTGCCACATCCTTGTAGGCACCTGTTTTATTATTTTGTCAATATTGTTGTTGTTGTTTTTATCAATTCCCTATAACAAAACTTACTGTGATAAAACACATAAACATATGGTTAAACATTTGCCATTTTAAACCATTTTTTAGTGTACTATTCATTGGCATTAAATATATTGACAGTGTTATGCAGCCATCTCCACTGCTTAGTTCCAAAATCTTTTCATCACCCCAAAACAGAACCTCTGTACCCATTAAAAGTAACTCCCCATTCCCCTCTCCGTACAGACCCTTCTAACTTCTAATCTTTCTTTCTCTGTAGAGTTGCTTATTCTAAATATTTCATATAAGTGGGCACACACCATCTTTGTCCTTCTGCATCTGGCTTGTTTCACTCAACGTAACGATTTTAAAGTTCATCCATGCTGTCGCACCTATCAGAACCTCACTCCTTTCTATGGCTGAGTAATATTCCGTTGTGTGGCTAGATGCCCCCCTTTTTAGGAGGTACCATGGATTGAACCTGGGACCTTGTACATGTGAAACATGCCCTCAACTACTGAGCTCCACCTGCTCCACCCCATTTTGTTAGTTATGTGGCTGGACCCCATTTTGTTTATCTGTCATCTACGGAGGGACACTTGGGCTGCTTTCGCCTTTTGGCTGCTGTGGTCAAAGCTGCTATGAACAGTGGTGTCAAATATCTGAGTGCATGTTTTCAATTATATTTCAGCTCTTCCTAAGAGTGGAATTGCCTGGTCATTCGAGGCTTTTTTTATACTTAAATTTTTTTAAAAAGGAAACCGTTTAAATTATATATTATAGAGTATGTGTGAGTTCATGGGTTTGAGAAGTTTTCCTAATGTACATTAAAATCAGTCCATAAAGTATAACAATTAAAAAGTACAGGGTGCTTTCCTAAAACCATCTCTTTCACTCCTGCTGCCCACACAGCGTGTGTGTGAC
This sequence comes from Tolypeutes matacus, assembly GCA_026826555.1. Taxonomy (NCBI): domain Eukaryota; kingdom Metazoa; phylum Chordata; class Mammalia; order Cingulata; family Chlamyphoridae; genus Tolypeutes; species Tolypeutes matacus. The sequence continues at coordinate 1,662,954 of JAKSZT010053786.1, read as the reverse complement.
TCTGTCCTGGACTCTCTGTGCAGTGCCTCTCCAACCCTTGGAAATATCCAGCGGGTTTTAGAAACAACTAGATTTACTTTAGGCTGAAGCGGGGAATTTTCTAGGGTGATGGCAGAACACTGTCTTGATGGGAGTTTGGGTTATATGGGTATATGTATTTATCAAAATTTATTGAGGGAAGGGGATGTGGCTCAAGTGATTGGGCATCCATCTACCATATGGGAGGACCCGAGTTCGATCCCTGGGACCTCCTGGTGAAAAGGCAAGCAGGCAAGCTGGGCCCGCGTGGCGAATCATGCAGCAAGAAGATGATGCAACAAAAGACAAAGACACACTAGAAACCAGGAACTGAGGTGGCACAAGTGACAACATGCCTCTCTCCCACATCGGAGGTCCCTAGGATCGAATCCCGGTGAAGCCTGGAAGAGAAAAATGAGAAGAGAAGGTAAGAAACAGACACAGAAGATCACCCAGTGAATGGACACAGGCAGCAAGTCGGGGGGGGGGGGGAGGAAAAAAATTTATTGAATGGTGCAATTAGAGTTTGTGCATTTTGTGCATTTTATTGTATGTAAATTTTACTTCCAAAGGGGAAAGAAAAGAACCGTAAACACATATTGTACTCTAGTTAATAATATGTGTGTTGAAATGTTTAAGGGTGGAATATAGTAATGTTATAATTAATTTTGAAATGCATCAAAAAAAATTAAGATAGTTTGTTGAATGGATAATGGCATGAATAGTTGGATAAATGTGAATAAAGTGAGTATAATAAAATAATTGTAGAATCTAGGTGATGGGTATATAGAGATTTGCTGTAAAATTCTTTTGATTTTTCATTGAGTTTGAAAATTTTTATAAAAAAATGTTGGGGGAAAATTCTGATGTTGGGACCCTACATCTCATACCTATTATATCAGATTCTTTCTGAATTAAAAAGTCTTCCATTAGAGGGATATTTATTCCTCTGTCAAGGGATAAACATTTTCAAAGCATCCAGAGATATTCCTGGGAGAAGTGACACATCAGGAGCCTGTTGATTGTTCACCCCTGACAGTTAACTTATTGGGCTGGAATCTCTCCCCAGGTTATAACAATGGGAAAGCCGTGGGCTTATTTGTTGTTGGAAACCCCATCTACCCCTTCCCGCAGGCCTGTGGCTCCTTGGCTGCCACCTGTTGCCCAGCAGCAAGTTTGGGGCTCGCCTCTGCAGAGCTTCTACCAGCCTCGGCCACCAGGGGGAGCAGCCACCCCAGAAGTGGCCTGAAGCCCTCACAATATTCAAACCCACAGCTTGAAATGATTATCCGTGTCTCCCCGAGATAGGTACTGGGCTATTCGCATCATGTCTCGCTTCCCCCATTAATTCAGGCATCCCCCCAAAGTCCAAGCCTCCGTGCCATGGACTTTCCTCCAAGTTGGCTCTGCACACTCCCTGATCTGACCCATTGCATCCCTCTCCATCCTTCTCAAACTCTCTGGCAGGCACTGCCAGACCTGTGGCCAGGACACTCCCCTCAAGCCTGAGCCTCTTCTCGAAGGTTCCCCTCACTCTTCCTGGCTGGCTCCTGCTGCTCTCTGTCTCCCCTCCTGCCTCAGAAGCTGAGGGTGTGTGTATCTTTCACGCCTCCCACAGCCACTTTAAGACATTTCTCTTCCGTTCTCATCCAAAATCCTGCCTCCACCCACTGCTCTGCTGGTCCTGCCCCTCCATTCACTGAAGACTTTAGCTCCTGGCATGTTTTCTGCATCTTCACTCCTGCCTTGCTCTTGGTGACGGGTCCTTGGTCTCTCAGTACATTTCTGGGTGGACTGATTCTCACATAAGCATTCGAGGAAGAAAACAATCCCCCTGAGGTTTTCTCTACCTTTGCATAGAAATCCACCAGGTCCTGCCATTCTCATTAGACTGCAGTTTAAACTGGACAGACTTCCGTTTGCAGGTTAGAAGACTGATTTTCATAGCCGTGGGCAAATGTCAGCTCTCTCTGCAAGTGATGGTTCTCTCTACAGAACCATCTTGCTAAAGAAGAGGGAAGAAGTCTGCTCTCCAAATAAGAGTTCCCTGTTTCTTGCAGGTGAATTAATTGTTTTCCACCTTGCAATATTTACAGAATACTGATGACAAGGTGGAGGGAGAGGAGAAAAACCTCTTAACAAGGAGAAATTTTTAGCTACGAAAGGAAACCACACCTGCTAAGTGAGACAGGATGCGATCTGGACTTAAAAGGACCAGATGTGGTATACACAGACAGTGGAACTATTATTCGGCTATAAAAAGAACTGAAGTTCTGATAGATGCTGCAACACGAGGGGACCTTGGAAATGTTATGCTGAGTGAAAGAAGCGAGACCCAAAAACCACATCTGTAGGAAACGTCCAGAACAGGCAAATCCACTGGGACTGGTGGTTGCCAGGGGCTGGGGGGAGGGAGGAATGGGGAGTGAGTACTTAATGGGTATGTGGTCTCCTTTGGGTTTGGAGAATGTTTTGGAACTAGATAGTGGTGATATTTGCACGACATTGTGAATGTACTAAATGCCACTGGATTGTACATTTAAAAATGGTTAAAACGGTGAATTTTATGTTTTGTGTATTCTATCACAATTTTTTTTAAAGGACCAGACAGATGACAAATGACTGCCTTTAGCTAAGAGCTGGTTAAGAGCCTTGAGAGGCTGACTGGGAAGACGGCTGGGTGTGGGAAAGCTGGGTCCTTCTAGGCCCTTCTAGGAACGCAGTTCTTCTCACTTTTCCGCCCAGCATGCCTTCGCGCGGGGAAGCACACTGCGTGCTTTGCCAGGATTCTATGGGATTCCAGTAGAATCAGAAAGCAGAGATGGTTGATTTCCCTTAAACTGTGATTTAGAAATGTTTCCCCTGGTGCATGTGCAGTCTATTTAATAATAATACTTTTAGCCACCAGCAATATTATCATTTTTCCAAAAATACCTCTTGAATAGGCTGATCACGAGCTGCTGAGCCCATGTTGGCTGATGGTGGAGTGAGGATGGGGAGACACCAGCCCTACCCGTCGGCCCAGGTCAAGCTTGGGTCCTCCATCCCGGAGGAGGCAGGTGCTCCAAGACTGATGCAAGGGAAGAAATGTGCCAAGGTCAAGGGCAAAGCTGCCTCCCTCTTCTCCTCTCTCCCTCCTTTCCTCCATCTCTCCTTCCTCCCTCCTTCCCTTCCTCTCCATCCCTCTGCCGCCTCGCAGGAGCTGGCCACCCTCTCTGGGCCTGGCAGCCTGCGTGGGGGCTGTTTTGCCGAGACGGTTGGTGGGGCACAGGTGACTAACTGCTCACCACAATTCCTGCTCTCCCTTCTAGGGTTTGGAGTTGGGTTGGGAAGGCGCTGCCCGCTCATTCTCTCCTGGTGACTTTCAGTGACCACCTTCATCCTGGCCTGTCTCAGGCAGTCGAGCAGTACTATGGAGAGGTGATGGAGGCAGGTCCCCACAGCCTGGTGTAGCAGGCATGCTGTGGCCCCTGCCCATCTCTGGCTGCGGTGGCAGCTTGATAGACAGCTCGTGGCTCTGATTGTGGGCCATGCTGGCCTTGCCTGGTGGAGGCATTGACCCCCACGACAGCCTTCAGCCAGCAGGAGACGGCAGCTGTGCACATGGCCCAGCCTTCTGTCCTGGGACGGACAAGTCTGAGGCTCCCTCTCCATGTCTGCCTACATGTCCTCAGTGCGTTGAGCCCAATAAAATCCCACTGCTTGGCTTTTCTTTCTCCCCTGCCTTGCTCTGTTTACTCCCCCAGCCCTTTTTCCTACTATCATCCCCCATAAAACCACCTGCCCCCCAATCCTGATCCCAGACTCTGCTTTCGAGGGACCCCATGCAAAGACACTTGGGGTCCACTCCCCGCGTCACCATTTCCTGGCCCATGGCCTCACGACCTCACTCTAGGGCTGGCTGGGGTATGCGAGGCCCCCAGTGCCTTGACGCAGTAAAGTTGGCTTGTTTCTCACGGCTCAGCCCCACACAGGTCTGTGGCTTACCTGGGCAGCAACCCCCCAAGCACTGACTCCGAGACCTACGCGCATTCTGCGTTGAGATGCCGCCTTCGTAGAACATGGCTCCACCGTGGTGGTGAAAGGGGAAGGGAGAGGGTGAAAGGCTGGATGGGGGCTTTGTGGTCAGGCATGGGACCTTGAGGCGCAGCTCCCATGCCTGCCTCGTAGCCCAGAACCCAGTCACGTGGTACCAATCCAACAGCAAGGGAGCCTGGAACTGTCCTGCTCCCGCGTGGCCAGGAAGAGGTGGGATTAGGGAATGGATTCGTTAACCAACCACCATAAACAACAAAAATGCGTTCTTTCCCAGTTCTGGAGGCCAGGAGCCTGAGATCAAGGTGTGGGCAGGCCTCACTCCCTTTCTTGCCTCTCACTGGCTTCCGGAGGCGCCCAGAATCCTTGGTGTCCCACGGCTTGTGGCTACGTCACTCCTGTCTCTGCTTCTGTTGTCCTCGTCGCTGTGCACCCCCTCCTCTTCCCATCAGGACACCCCGTCTTAACTTGATCACACCTGCAAAGGCCCCATTTCCAGACAAGGACACAGTAGCAGGTATGGGGTTAGGACTCAGACCCATCTTTTTTGGAGAATTCAGCCCACGACAGGGAGCATCTCATCTGTTTTTGCCAAACCTGCCCCACGAGAACCATGGTTTTCTTGTTTGTAAAATGGAATTCATGTTTGACTGGCGTTTACCGAGCCCCACGTCTGATTCAGGAGAGCACCTTCGTGACAGATGGGTGGTAATATTGGCAGGTGGGTGAGCACTGGCGCCTGCTTTTATGGTAGCCAGGCTGTTTGCTTCCCCTCCCTCTTGGGCCCATTCCCCAGGGAAGACTATACCTCCTGCCCCGCTGACGTCAGGCTTGGCCCTGAGAGTGGAAATATGAGTGCAAGTGACATGTGCTGTTTTGAAGCTGTATTAGTCAGGGTTCTCTCGGGAAACAGAATCAGCAGGAGATATCTGTGAATAATATGGAACTCTAAAAGAGTCTCTCACGCAACCGTGGGGACTCACAAGTCCAGGTTCCTCAGGCAGGCTGCAAACCAGGGGCTCCGATGAAAGCCCGATGAAAGGTCGTTGATGAGTCTCTGGGAGAAGTTGCCTGTCCAACGACGAGCTGGGAAATTCTCCCTGAATGTTGAAATCACTTCCACTTTTAAGTCATTCAACTGATTGGGTAAAAGCACCACCCATTGATAATGTAATCTCCCTGATTGATGCAGATGTAATCAGCCATCCACGCAGTAAACTCACTGGTGATTGAAGTCCATAAATGCTCTTGTATTACAATTAGCCCAGTGCTTGCTGGAACAAACACCTGGACACAACTACTTGGCTGAGTTGACACATTAGCCTAACCATCACAGTCCACCCCTTGTCAACTCGGCAATCATACACATTACTCTAAACCATACTTAGTCTCTAAGTAAAAACAATAACAGACAAGTATACATATATATTTCCGCCTAACAATGTTCAACTCCCCTGCGTACAACCGGAAACGCATTAATTCCCTACAGAACAGGGTGCAAGTCCTTGGATGATAGTCACTCTTAAACTCGACATCCTTAAATATTATGATGTGGGATTAATACAACTTTTCATGATAGGGGAAAAGATTGGGGAAGAAAACAAAGAAATTCATTTTGTGTACATATACAATCATACTCATAATGAAACATGGAAGAAGGGTTCATGACCATTACAGTCCTCATTTCTGTAACTGGTCACGTGGTCGAAGTTCATATTTATCACTACCTTCTTCCACTACCCATTCCATGTTCCCGTTACCTTCAGCAAGCACTTCAGCTGGCCGTGGTTCTTTGCCTGGTGGGGTGACCCAAACTTTCATTCCCGAAGATTCTGGGCCATTGTTAGTCCTGCTTGAATTGGTTTGTTGCAATTTTCCATTGACTTTAATCACAGGGCATGGCAGGACTAGGAGACGCCCTAGAGGATCCCCTGCATTCCAGGCAAACTCTTCTTTACCCCCATTATGTAGATGTAGTCCTATTTCCCCTTGATAGTCAGGATCAATAACCCCAGCCAGTACAGTAATTCCCTTCTTTGCCTGTTGATTCACAGGTAAGAGGAGCCCAAAGTGGCCAGGTGGCAGTCTTAACTTCCAGTTCAATGGAATCACTGTTATGTTCCCAGGTTGCAGCACTCCTCCTCTTGGGACTAAAACCTGTAGACCAGCAGAGCTTAAGGTTTCAGGGACAGGAAGCAAAAATTTTCCTAGTGGGTCACTAGGGGTAATAGTGAGTGGTGCCACTCCCATTTCCACCCCTTGATTCCTGGACCCATGAATCCTGGCTATGGGAGAAACAGCACCATAGAGAGGACGCTGATTCAGAGCATACACAGCGTCCTGGAGAACATTGCCCCAGCCCTGCAAGGTATTGCCACCTAGTTGGCGCCGTAATTGAGTCTTCAAAAGGTCATTCCACCGTTCTATTAATCCAGCTGCTTCAGGGTGATGGGGAACATGGTAAGACCAGTGAATTCCATGGGCATGTGCCCATTCCCGCACATCATTTGCTGTGAAATGGGTTCCTTGATCAGAAGCAATGCTGTGTGGAATGCCATGGCGGTAGATAAGACATTCAGTAAGTCCACGGATGGTAGTTTTGGAAGAAGCATTGCGTGCCGGAAATGCAAACCCATACCCAGAGTATGTGTCTATTCCTGTTAAAACAAATCGCTGCCCCTTCCATGATGGAAGTGGCCCAATGTAGTCCACCTGCCACCAGGTAGCAGGCTGGTCACCTCGAGGAATGGTGCCATATCTGGGGCTGAGTGTGGGTCTCTGCTGCTGGCAGATTGGGCATTCAGCAGTGGCTGTAGCCAAGTCAGCCTTGGTGAGGGGAAGTCCATGTTGCTGAGCCCATGCATAACCTCCATCCCTACCTCCATGGCCACTTTGTTCATGAGCCCATTGGGCAATGACAGGAGTGGCTGGGGAAAGAGGCTGAGCATTAGCCACAGAGCGGGTCATCTTATCCACTTGATTATTAAACTCTTCCTCTGCCGAAGTCACCCTCTGGTGAGCATTCACATGGGACACAAATATGTTCATGTTTTTTGCCCACTCAGAAAGATCTATCCACATAGCTCTTCCCCAGACCTCCTTGTCACCAATTTTCCAATCATGTTCCTTCCAGGTCCCTGACCATCCAGCCAAACCATTGGCAACAGCCCATGAATCAGTGTACAAACGCACCTCTGGCCATTTCTTCCTCCAAGCAAAATGAACAACTAGATGCACTGCTCGAAGCTCTGCCCACTGGGAGGATTTGCCCTCACTGCTATCCTTCAAGGATGTCCCAGAAAAGGGCTGCAGTGCCGCAGCTGTCCACTTTCGGGTGGTACCTGCATATCTTGCAGAACCATCTGTAAACCAGGCCCGAGTTTTCTCATCCTCAGTCAACTGATTGTAAGGGAGTCCCCAAGAGGCCAAAGCTGTGGGCTGGGAAAGAGAAGGTAACACGGCAGGGGTGGTGACCATGGGCATTTGGGCCACTTCCTCATGTAACTTACTTGTGCCTTCAGGACCTGCTCGAGCCCTATCTCGTATATACCACTTCCACTTTATTATGGAGTGCTGCTGTGCACGCCCAACTTTATGGTTTGGTGGGTCAGACAATACCCAGCTCATGATAGGCAACTCAGGTCTCATGGTAACTTGATGGCCCATGGTTAAGCGTTCAGTCTCTACTAAGGCCCAGTAGCAAGCCAAAAGCTGCTTCTCAAAAGGGGAGTAGTTATCTGCAGAGGATGGCAAGGCTTTGCTCCAAAATCCTAAAGGTCTGCGTTGTGATTCCCCTATAGGGGCCTGCCAAAGGCTCCAGACAGCATCTCTATTTGCCACTGAAACTTCCAGCACCATTGGATCTGCTGGATCATATGGTCCAAGTGGCAGTGCAGCTTGCACAGCAGCCTGGACCTGTCGCAGGGCTTCCTCTTGTTCCAGTCCCCAATCAAAACTAGCAGCTTTCCTGGTCACTCGGTAAATGGGCCACAGTAACACACCCAAACGAGGAATGTGTTGTCTCCAAAATCCAAAGAGGCCAACTAAGCGTTGTGCCTCCTTTTTGGTCGTAGGAGGGGCCAGGTGCAACAGCTTATCCTTTACTTTCGAAGGGATATCTCGACAGGCCCCACACCACTGGACACCTAAAAATTTCACTGAGGTAGAAGGACCTTGTATTTTTGTTGGATTTATCTCCCATCCTCTCTCACGCAAATGCCTTACCAATAAATCTAGAGTCTTTGCTACTTCTTGCTCAGTAGGTCCTATCAACATGATATCATCAATATAATGAACCAGTGTGATGTCTCGTGGGAGGGAGAGACGATCAAGGTCCTTGCGGACAATATTATGACATAGGGCTGGAGAGTTGATATACCCCTGAGGCAGGACAGTGAAAGTATACTGCTGGCCTTGCCAGCTGAAAGCAAACTGTTTCTGGTGGTCCTTACTAATGGCAATTGAGAAAAAAGCATTTGCCAGATCAACAGCTGCATACCATGTACCAGGGGAAGTGTTGATTTGCTCAAGCAATGATACCACATCTGGGACAGCAGCTGCAATTGGAGTCACCACCTGGTTAAGTTTACAATAATCTACTGTCATCCTCCAAGATCCATCTGTTTTCTGCACAGGCCAAATAGGAGAGTTGAATGGGGATGTGGTGGGAATCACCACCCCTGCATCCTTCAAATCCTTGATGGTGGCACTAATCTCTGCAATTCCTCCAGGAATCCGGTATTGCCTTTGATTTACTATTTTGCTAGGCAGGGGCAGTTCTAGAGGCTTCCACTTGGCCTTTCCAACCATAATAGCCCTCACTCCATGAGTCAGGGATCCAATGTGGGGATTCTGCCAGTTACTGAGTATGTCTATTCCTATTATGCATTCTGGGACTGGAGAAATAACCACAGAATGGGTCCGGGGACCCACTGGACCCACTGTGAGACGGACCTGAGCTAAAACTCCATCAATCACCTGACCTCCATAAGCCCCTACTCTGACTGGTGGACCACAGTGACGTTTTGGGTCTCCTGGAATTAATGTGACTTCTGAGCCAGTGTCTAATAATCCCCGAAATGTCTGATCATTTCCTTTTCCCCAATGCACTGTTACTCTGGCAAAAGGCCGTAGGTCTCCCTGGGGAAAGGTGGGAGGAAGATTAACTGTATAAATTTTTGGCAGTTTAACAGGATCCTTCCCCAAGGGGACCCGGCCTTCCCCTCATTCAAGGGGCTCTGGGTCTGTAAACTGTCTCAAGTCTGGGAACTGATTAAGGGGCCGTGATTCTCTGCGTCTGTAATTAGAGTTAGGATTTTGTTCACTTGACCTAGAACTCTTCTGCTTATACAGATCCAGAAGAAATCTAGTAGACTGCCCATCTTTTCACTTCTGGGTACCCCATGATCTATTAACCAACGCCATAACTCCATGCGACTCAGACTATTCTGTGTGCTGTTTTGAATCTGTCTTTCATTGCGGTAGCCACGCCTACCTTGGCTTTGGCGATTGACTGCTGATACTTGACTTTTACTGGGCCTTGATCCGATCATCCCCATAATATTTAAGGATTCCAATTCCATTACAGCGCCCCCTACAGTAATATCTGGACTGTAGAGAAGAGCAACCACAGAGCTCTTCAGAGAAGATGGAGTTAGTCTTACAAATTTATTCCTCACAGTCCTGGTTAAAGGTGTGTCCTCTGGACATTCCTGGGGTGGGTGGGCAGGTCTTAAGTGGTAAATCCATTCTAGCATTCCAATCTCTCTAAGCCTTTGAATCCCCTCATCTACTGTATACCATGGCAAATCAGGCATCTCAACATCAGACATGCTAGGCCATCGTTTGGTCCATGCTTCAGTCAGCCACCCAAACAAACTGTTAGAGCCCTTTCTAATCCCTTGAGCTACAGCGTTGAATCCAGAATTTCTGCTTAGTGGGCCCATATCAATAAATTCAGCCTGATCCAACTTTATATTCCTTCCACCATTATCCCATACCCTTAGTATCCATTCCCACACATATTCCCCTGATTTCTGTCTATATAAGTTGGAAAACTCATGCAGTTCTTTCAGAGTATAACGTACTTCCTCGTGGATCACACTTTGTATTTCACCTTTGGGGGCTTGTTGTGATTTTAATCTAGTAATGGGTCTCGAAGACGAGAGGAGTGGGGGGTCTGGGTAAGGAGAAGGATTAGAGATGTCTTGCAGGCTACTGACCTGAGGGCATTCCTTTGCATTTTCTTCTGGTGAGACAGGATTATTCTCTTCAGGCAGGGGTTGGAAGACAGATTCCTCAGGGCAGACTGGAAGTTGGACCATGCATGCTGGAGATTGGTTGGTACCTGCCTCGTGGCTGGGAGGAGGTACAGACTCTCTGGGGCAAGGTGGAGGCTGGGCAGTGCATGTTGGAGTTAGGCTGGTACCTGCCTCAGGGCTGGGCGGAGGTCCAGACTCCCTGGGGCAGGCTGGAGGCTGGATGATACAAGGTTGAGAAGGTGTGGTCTCCACAGGGCAGGCCATCACAGGTTTATCTGGTAAAGTCTCAGCAGAATTTAGGGTTCCAATGTCCCCACCAATATTATCATCATCCCATATGTCTCCGTCCCAATCCTCGGGGTTCCACTCCTTTCCAATCAATGCCCTCACTTTAATTGCAGAAACCCTGCGAGGTTGAGATTTTAGTTTCCTCTGTAATTCTGCTACTTGTACAATGAGAGACTGCGTTTGATTCTCAGATATCTCAAGTCTGTGGCTACAGGAGACAAGATCTTCTTTCAAGGCACACGTAGAAACTTTCATATCATTCACACGGCATTTAAGTTTCAAAATTGAAGACTTTAGCTCATCCCTTTCTTTTGTAACTATATCCAGAGTATCTAGGAGGAGCCAGCCAACATCATTATATTTTTTTACTCCACAAAATTCTGTTAAAGTGTTGAAAACACTCTCACCCAGATCCTCGCTTCTTATAAGCGTGGAAGTAGGGGAATCCAATGATGCTATTTTGCGTATCTCTATTGCCAGCTCACGCCATGGACTGTTAGCAACCTCTTCATTATTGGAAAGGGAGTCATTAGTACCCCTGAGTCCAATTAGAGTGGAGAGCCAATTACAAAACTCCCAGAACCACCTCAGACATCCCATGTTTAAGACTCTGTTCCTGGGGTCGGATGTGGCTCAGGTGGTTGGGTGTCCGTCTCCCATATGGAGAGACCCGGGTTCGATCCCCGGGACCTCCCGGTAAAAAAAAAAAAAAAAAACACAACAATAAAAGACTCTGTTCCTCAAGAACCACTCCCGGTACCAGCTGTATTAGTCAGGGTTCTCTCGGGAAACAGAATCAGCAGGAGATATCTGTGAATAATATGGAACTCTAAAAGAGTCTCTCACGTGACCGTGGGGACTCACAAGTCCAGGTTCCTCAGGCAAGCTGCAAACCAGGGGCTCCGATGAAAGCCCGATGAAAGGTCGTTGATGAGTCTCTGGGAGAAGTTGCCTGTCCAACGACGAGCTGGGAAATTCTCTCTGAATGTTGAAATCACTTCCACTTTTAAGTCATTCAACTGATTGGGTAAAAGCACCACCCATTGATAATGTAATCTCCCTGATTGATGCAGATATAATCAGCCATCCACGCAGTAAACTCACTGGTGATTGAAGTCCATAAATGCTCTTGTATTACAATTAGCCCAGTGCTTGCTGGAACAAACACCTGGACACAACTACTTGGCTGAGTTGACACATTAGCCTAACCATCACAGAAGCAGAAGTTTTATTCTGGTTCTGCCATCACCCCGCCTCCTCTGCTATGAAGCCAGCCTATTCCAGAATAGAAACTCCTCCTTAATCTTGATCTTAGAATGAAGAGGGTAGGGAGAGAGATTACAGCTAACCTGCAGGCAACAATAAAGGCAGGGAATAATCAAACTCTCTTCTTTCCTTCCTCCCTCCCTCCCTCCCTCCCTCCTTTGCCACTGAGATTTTTGGGGCTGTTTGTTACTGCCGCATAACCTAATGTTTCCTGACTGATATATCAGACTCCAGTAATGCTCTCATCTGGCCTTGTCAATCTTCCCTTTCCTGATATGGTCCTTAAGTGAGAAAGTTTATCTGGACTTGAGGCCCAAATCCCAGGACTGAAGCTTCGTGGTCTGCGCTGGACCCTAGGGGACCCTCTTTTTCCTAAGGTCTAGGGATTTGGGACAAAAGACCAATCCTTCACACCCACCACAGCAGAGAATATAGAGAGGCAGAGAGCAATTCAGAACCTATCGGTCCCCAGCGCCTGCGACCCGATTGGCCTGTGCAGAGGGCCTGGCTGCCTCCGGAGAGAAGAGAAGCGAGAGCTGCTGGCAGGCCCGGCCCTCTCCCCATTACGTCAGCGTGGGAGCAAGAAACACACGAGGGGGGCCTGGGCTTTGTCACTCCCCAGACTGCACCTACCTGCTGACGTGAGCGCAGGGCCAAGGTGAGAGGCCAGGCTAGGAAGCGTGAGCCCTCTGTGGCCTGTACACTGACAAACGACCCCAGGCAGCCCCCTGAAGCCGATGGACCCAGCCCAGCAGCGCTTCCTCCCTGGCCCATCAGGAAAGACAGGTGCGTGAATTTTCACCCCCCCGAGGCGGCCGTGAAGCCTAGTGAGATCATGTTTGTGAAACTGCTTTATAAATAGCAAATAATAAATGACGGCTATAGTTTCAGCAGAGATGGAAGAGGTCTCTAATTATAACGCCAGGGTGGTTTCTTGGATCAGACCCTTCTTTCCTGGATACCGTTTCCTTGTGGTGTGTGCTAATTACAAGCTGGGGAAATGCCTTTCATCACAACATCGAGAACAAACCGGCAGATGTTTTTCTAGTAAGTTGTTTCTATGGACCAGGCAGAAGGAATCATTTATCTAAAATTTCTGCCATTAGCATCTCCAAATCCACTACCTGTGATTCCTCTGGAGACAGAGGCCCGGCCAGGCCCAAGAGCTCACCTCAGTGCTACCTAGCAACAGGCAGGAAACAAAACCTCCTAAGACTTTACCCAGAAACCCAGCCACGGCCGTAAAGTCTGTTTACAGCATTCTAGGAGCTGAGGGAGCCGCTGAGGAAAGGGAGGTTGTCAATGAAACCTAAGAGTTATTCTATTTTTCTTTTTTTCTCCAACCTGGAAATAAAATGCCACTGCCAAAGGGTGAGTCATAAGCCAGCACTTGCCCTTCAGCCACAAGGAGAGTCGAGGGGAGTGGGGCAGTCGGCCAGGCCCTCGGGGTTTTTTTCCGCTTCCTGGCCCGGACTCCAGCTTGCTAGGGGTGAAAGCTTTATTTTCTTCTCTCAGGTTGCCTTTCCACCCTCCTTTCCAGCCTTGTCCACCACTCATTTCTTCCGTGCGTCCCTCGCAGTCCCGTTTCTAATTATGGTTTGCCATTATCCCTCCCTTTCTTTTTTTAAAAAAAATTATTTCTTGATCCACCCACTTCATCCACTTCATCTCTGCTTCCTGGGATTGTTGAGAAATGCAACCAAATGCTGATATTATATAAAACACGCCAGAAAGTGACAGTAAACAGAGAAGACGACGTTCCTGCCCTTGACAGCCCCTGCAGCTGTGGCCTGAGGAAGGTGGGCTGTGGAGCCCAGGAGGCCCCTGGGGGGTGGCGGCGGTGCTGGGGGTGGGGTGGGGTCAGGACAGGGTGGGCTTGCCCATTTGGGGGCAGAATCCGTGTAGCAGGAGTGCAGAGAGCACCGAGGGTGCCTGCACGAGGGAGCCTCAGGCTGCTGCGAGTTGCTTCCCACCCAGAGCTTGGAGCCTGGGTGGGGGGAGAGCTGGGCCAACGGGGTCGTAACTTGGAGAGACCTGGGGTGCTTGTGCTGGTCTCAGACTCCCCGCCACGTTGCTCACGTTCGTCCGTTGCCCTCTTCTCCCTCTTTCGTCCCCCAAGCCTTGGTGGGGAGGGTGGGATGGCTCAGTGGGTGAGGCATGGACCTAGGAGAAGCTTTTGGGGCCCTCCCACCTGTTAGGTTACCTGTGAGAGACTAGTGCTCACTCTTCCAGGGAAATTCATTCATTCAGTAGATATTTATCTAGCACACCCACTCTGTGTCAAGCCCTCCGACTCTGGGACTGGACTGCCTGGGTTCGAATCCTGGCTCCGCCACTTCCGAGCTGCGTGATTTTGGGCAGGTTACTTAAGCTCTCTGGGCCTCAGTTCCATCCTCTGCAAAACAAGGGTAATATCTTCTTCATGGAGATTCAACGAGGTAATATTTGTAAAGCATTTGGCGGAGTGCCTGGCATCTAATAAACACAATATGTGAGTGAATTCAATAAACAATAAACTCTTCTAGGTGCTGGGAATACTGGGGTATGCAGACCCCATGGGCACTTCCCTTGGGGAGGTCACAAACACTAAACATGTAAGCAAATCGATGATGCGATTGCAGTGCTGCAAGGAAAATTACAGCAGCAACAGGAAAGAGGGAAAACAGCAGAGGAGGAGCAGATGTGGGAGTGCTATTTTAGTCAAGGAAGTCAAGGACGGCCTCCCAGAGGAGGGGGTATCTGCACTGAGACCTAATTGACAAGAAGGTTCCAGTAGAAAGACAACAGGCAGGAACCCACTCCAGGCAGAGGGGATGGCCCCTGGGGAGGGCCAGATGTGTTTGCAGATAGGGAGGTGGGTGTGGCTGGGCCTGGCGGCCATGGAGAAGTTATGTGAGGGCAAGGATAGAGGGAAGCAGGCTGCAGGCCAGGACCCCCTGGGGCCCGGTGGCTCAAGGTAAGACCTTGGGAGTCTTTACTTGTTGCAGTAGGAGGTTGTCTTAGTTTCCTAGAGCTCTCACACCAGCTTGCCCCAACCCAGGTGGCTTAAGACGATAGAAATTTATTCTTTCACGGTTCCGGAGGCCAGAAGTCCAAAACCAAGGTGTTGGAGGGCCACATTCCCTGTGAAGGCTCTGGAGAAGAATCCTTTCCGTGGTTCTTCTCCTTCTGGTGGCCCATGGATCCCTGGCATCACTTCAGTCTCTGCCTCCATCTTCACGTGGCCATCTTCTCTCTGAGTCGCTCTGTGTCCTCTCCTTGTCTTATAAGGACAGTGGTCATTGGAGTTGGGGCTCACCCTAAATCCAGGATGATATCATCTTGAGACCCTTACTTAATTGTATTTCCAAGAGAGGGCTCATTCATAGGTGCCAGGGGGCTCGGACTGGGCTATATCTTTTGGAGGGACACTGTTCAACCCCCTGCAGCGGCCATTGGTAATTTAAGCAGAGGAGTGGCATGGCCCGACTTATGATTTAACAGGATCAGGCTTATGTGAGAGAACAGGCTGTGTGTTCCTCTCCGTGGCATAGAGGAGAATAGACTGACATGGGGGACCCATTAGGGGGGATATTGCAGTAAGTTGGGACAGAGATGATGGCAAGAAAGAGAAAAGCAGTCATAGACAGTCATGGGCAGGTCTGGGCCTTCTCCTGTTGTACTTAAACAATTATTTTTTAAAAGATTTATTTATTTTATTTATTCACTTTTTATCCATTTTTAACCTCCTCCCACCCCTCGGCTGTTTTTTTTTTTTTTGTATGTGTGTTTGTGTCCATTTGCTGGGCAATTCTCTGTGTATGTTTCCTGCCCTCTCTTCTCATCCTTGTCCTCCTGTCTTCACTGGAATTCAATTCTGGGAAACTCCGATGTGGGAGAGAGGCATTCTGCCACCTGTACCACCTTAGTTCCTGTTTTTTCAGCGCGTCTCATCTTGGCTCTCCCTTGTGTCATTCTCCTGTTATGTCATCATCTTGCTGTGTGGCTCAGCAGGGCCTGGTGGCGCACCCACTCGCAGGGTCTGGTGGCCTGCGCGCCTTCTATATTTTTCTTTATTTTTACCAGGAGGTCCTGCGGATAGAACCCAGGTCCCTCCATATGGGAGATGGACGCCCAACCATCTGAGCCACATCTATCCCCCTGGACTTAATCAATTTAACAGGACACCAGCCACAGAGAAGGCCACTTGGTGCCTATGATTGATCAAGACAGCAAGAAGACCACACTAAAATCATGTTTGAACAAAGACCAAATGTGACTATTGTCCAAACTACAAAATTCACCAAACAGTCCCCTATCCTGGCTAATAAGAGTGATTGTTCCTTTAAAAAATTAAAAAAGAAAGAAAAATCAATCACAGCTCTAGTCTTGCTTGATTCTTCTGGCCTTTTAGATAAGAATTATTAAGATACCCTGTTGTAGAATTATCCCTGATTCCTGAGAGCATCCAATCCAGAGCAACACCTTGCTTCCCTGACACCCCGCCCCCCACCAAATTGCCCAACATAAACCCCAAATCTATAGTAAGTCTTTAGTGAGATGCTCTACGATTACCTGTGGTATGTGTTCACCCTCATTGCATTGAATCAATAAACCCAACTTTGTTCAACTATAGGTGTGTTCCTGGTAGACTTTGGCTGAAGAGAGGGCCAGCTTTATGGGAGTGTGACCTGTGAAGTCCACGGGCTTCCTTGCTCAGAAGGACCCCACACTTGCTTTAATATCTGCTGTCACCATATTGATCTTGGATCCTGCAACCTTGTCGAAGTCACTTATTATTTTAAATAGTTTTTTAGTGGATTCCTCAGGATTTTCTATATACAAGATCACATCACATGCAAATAAAGTTTTACTTCTTCCTTTCCGATCTGGATGCCTTTTATTTCTTTTTCTTGTCTAATCACTCTGGCTAGTACTTCCAGTACAATGTTGACTAGAAGTGGTAAAAGCAGGCATCCTTGTCTTTTTCCTGATCCTAAGGGGGAAAGCTTTCAGTGTTTCACCATTAAGTATGATGTTAGCTGTGGGTTTCAGAAGATGCCCTTTATCAGATTAAAGAAGTCCCCTTCTATTCTTAGTTTGTTGAGTGTTTTTTTTTTTTTTTTTTTTTTATCATGAAAATGTAGTAGATTTTGTCAAATGCTTTTTCTATGTCCATTGAGGTGATCATGTGGTTTTTGATTTTCATTCTATTGATATTGATATCTATTGATATTACATTAATTGATACTGCTGTTGCCATATTTAAATTCTTAATAATTTTTGAACAAGGGGCTCTGCATTTTTATTTGCACTGGGCCTCTCAAAATATGTAGCCCGTCCTACTGAGAGACATTGATGGTGGCTAAAGCCAGGGTCATTGTGGTAGGATGGCTGAGAAGTAATTGTTGTCATGGGATCTGTGTGTCTGGTTGATATTTTGGATTTGGGTAGGGGAATGACAGGGAGGGAGGACTCACTCCTGAATTTGGAGCTGTTCACTTGGATGGGGAGTGCCCTTAATCAAGATGGGAACTGTAGTAGGTTGAACGACGTAGCCCCCAAAAACATGCTCTTAATCTGCATTCTTGTGGGAGTGAATGCATTGTAAATAAGACCTCTTGAAGATGTTACTTTTTTTTTTGTTTTTATTTGTGTTTTGAGCTACCGGGGGCCAGGGATTGAACCAGGGACCTCCCATGTGGGAGGTGGGCATTCAACTGCTTGAGCCACATCTGCTCCCTTGAAGATGTTACTTTCAGTGCAGGTGTGGTCCAGTGGAGAGAGGGAGGGTCTTAATTGGATTATTGGAGTCCTCTATAAGCAGAAGAAATGCAGACCAAAGAAGGCCACAGGGAGAAGCCAGAAGTCAGTGGGAACCCAGAAGAGAAAGGAAGGATGGGAAAGCCAAGGAACCCAAAGATTGGCTGGCCAGCCAGAACGCAGCTGACCCCGGTGGGGGGGGGCAGCCTTCTAGGCTCTGAAACTGGGAGCCGATGAGTTCCTGCTGTTTAAGCCAACCCATTGGGTGGTCTTTATCACAGCAGCCTGGCAGGTTTTGGAGGAGGGGTAGGAGTCAAGAGTCTGTTTCATGAAAATAGTCTTTCTATCAAACGTTATGAAATAGGGATGGGATGTGTAGCCATTTGGCAATTTGATGTAATTATGAGTTCCCAAAATCTATATTAGATTATGCTTGTAAACTGATCTGTTCATCTGGGCATGATTAAGTTATAATTGGGGTTTTGATTGGACCATGTCAGTAGGGTGTTGAGCCCCACCCCTTGGTGGGTAGGGGAATCAGATATAAAAGGCAAAGGACAGAGGGGGCAGTTTTGATGTTGGCGTCTTGATGCTGGAGCCCGGGGAGGCGAGCTGACAGAGGAGCTTGGTCATGAGGAAGGAGAGAAGGCCCTGGGATAGAGACAAGCCATTCACCTGATAGTCTATAGCTGGCCTTGTAGAGGAAACAGAGGAGCTAAGCCTGGAGAGAAATACAGCCCCGGGAAGAAAGGAACCCAAGAAGCCTGAACCCTGGCAAACGTTGGCAGCCATCTTGCTTCAACACATGGCAATGGACTTTGGTGAGGGAAGAAACCTATGCTTTATGGCCTGGTAACTGTGGATTTCTACCCCATATAAATACCCTTTATAAAGACCAACCCATTTCTGGTATTTCACATCAGCACCCCTTTGGCTGACTAATATAAGCTGTTACATTTTTGGAAAAATTGGTGACCCAATAGTGTACTATAGTTTTGCAAGATGTTCCCATTGGGTGAAACTGGGCAAAGGGTATATGGGATCTCTCTGTATTCGTTCTTACAACTGCATGTGAATCTACAATTACCTTAAAATTAAAAGTTTAATTAAAAAAAATTGATGGCCCAGAAAATCAAGAAGTGAATGCAATGCTAGACAGCTCAGGGCAGGTGTTACTCATTTGTATTCACCAGTTCTTTAATCAGCAAGGAGGTAGGGGGCAGCCACCTGGCAGCCACAGCCCAGTGGCTGAGTAGGTGGGAGCTGCTCGTGTCTCCAAGGGCTGCCAAGTGAGGGGCTGGACCTGGCTGGGGAAAGTTCTCAGAGGAACGTGACTTCATTGCTCGGCTCCGCCAGCAACTTCAGGGTTGCTTCAGCAGTGGGATGGACACGGGGACACTTAGAGCCTCCTGTCCTCTTCTGTGGCCATGGTCCTGAGTGGAAGGGGGACCAGACCAACTTCCTTTGATCTCCACCTTTCGTGCTTTCATTAGCTCAAGTTCAGGCTTTGGGGGCATTGTCACCTTTTGATATTTGCAGATTTATTCATGGAACTCCCCATACATCTGGATGAGAATATATGACTTGCCCCCTAGAGGAAATAGTTAAATGAATTGCTAAAGCACAAAATGTTCCTGTAAAATTGCTTCCATATTTTATTAGACGCAGATGAGCATGAATTATTATGAAGCCAAAGGGTGAGGGGGGTGTGTGTCGTGAATTTGGTTCTTGCCTTTTCATAAACAACTTTGCTCATCTCATTTTAATGGATATTGGTTTGTGATGGGACCATTGAATAGCTCCCTCCCTCATTTATTCAATCATTCATTCACACACCTATCAAATGTTTATTGGGCATCCACTGTATGCTGGGTTATTCAAGCTAAATAACAGCTGCAGTTATTTTGTTGACTTACCTTCAAACAACACCATCAAATGTACAAGGTCGTTGTACGATGAGGCAATTTGGGTTTTGTTATCATGCGGGGGACAGCTTTTTGGGGAAGAGTCTTCCTTTTATGTATCTCAGAGGGCCACTGTTTTATCCATGCCTTGGAGAGAAGGGCACATTTTCACATATCCCGCGGGGTTAGAAATGTTAATTAACATTAAATTTCATTTTCCTAAAATCTTCTCATTTGTACCAAGGTGTGACATTTACTGGGAGAAAAATGGACACAGTGATGCAAAACCAGCTTTCAGGCTGAGCGGATCTTACTAGCCTCTTACACTCTGTGTGGCTCTGCCAAGTTGATGCCAGCTGGGGATCCCAAGGAGGCTTGGCTTCCACTCAGCATTCCCTGCATGGGGGGTAGAGTAGGGGAACGAGGGATGGGAGAACAAGCATTATCATCTGCTCCTCATGCCCTCTTTGGAAGTTAAGCTTGGTAGTATGGCTTGTCGAGGTCACTGGAATCGTGGGTGATCGGGTACCATTTCAGAGGTCTCCCTCTGGTACCACAGAGAAGAGGTGAGGGGAGTAAAGAGTTTGTTTCTCAAGTGTCCAGCGATAGATGAATGGATCAACAAAATGTGGTTTATTCATACAACTGAGTATGATTCAGCCATAAATAGGAGTGAAGTTTTATTTTTTTTTTAAGATTTTATTTATTTATTTATTTATTTATTTATTTATTTATCCCCCCCACTTGCTGCCTGTGCTCACCGTATCCATTTGCTGTGCGTTTTTCTGTGTCTGCTTGTTTCCCTCTGCTGTGTCGTCTTGCTGTGTCAGCTTACCGTGCCACGCGGGCTGGTTTGCCTTCACCAGGAGGCCCGGGGTATCGAACCCAGGGCCTCCCATATGGTCAACGGGAGCCCTATCAATTGAGCCACATCCACTTCCCAGGAGTGAAGTTCTGATGCACACTACAAACCTGATGAAATGTGAAGACATCATGCTGAGTGAAATAAGCCAGGCACAAAGGGACAAATATTGTAGGATTGCACTTATATGAAATATCTAGAATAGGCAAATTCCTAGGGGTCAGGGTGGGGAGTTACTGCTTAATGGGTATTGAGTTCTGTTTGGGATGGTGCAAAAGTTTGGAAATGGATGGTGGTGGTCATTACCCAACATTGTGAATGTAATTAATGCCACTGAGTTGTGTGCTTAAAAATGGTTAAAATGGTAAATGGTATGTTATATATATATGGCCACAAAAATTAATTTTTAAAAGAAGAGGTCGCCCCTACCAGCCTGGGATGATCTGGTGGTGGGAACCATGCCTGCAAAATCCACAGCGTGGCAGGGGCTGATCTCCGTGGAGGGGGCGGGCCATCACCCTCCTCCCAGACTGTGGCCTTCTACAGCTAGAGCACTGCTCAGGGACTTCCTGGGAGCCTTGGAATTTCCCCAGAGGGAGATTTCTTGAAGAAAAGCACGAAGGGAATGCTGCGGGGGTGTAGCCCCTACTACATGTGATTCTCACGGCAGCCTGCAGGGCACAGCAGCAAGGCCGTTCTCTGTGCTCCCATATCAGGGCCTGAGAAACAGCTGGAAAAGTCCAGTGAGGTGTCTAAGAGTCCTAAACCAGCTGCGGTGATTGGGTACTGCCTCTATCCCATGGGGACCCAGACAGGGGCTTCAAAGGCCAAAAAAAAAAGGTGCAAAAAAGTATATGTGAACAAGAAGAAGAAAAAAAGAAAGAAAGAAAAAAAACAAAACAAAAAGAAGAAACAAACAAAGTACATGTGGGGGGAGCAGATGTGGTTCAAGTGGCTGAGCTCTGGCTTCCCACGTATGAGGTCCTGGGTTCAATCTCTGGTACCTTCTAAAAAACAAACAAGTGTATGTGAGAAACTGTGAGAAGGCCGCTGTGTAAGAAAGGGTACCTTTCACTGTGTCCGTTCTCAGGTTAGTTAATCTGGAGAGGAGAAGATGCACGGGGAAGCGAACCTGGGACCTCCTGTGTGGAAGAGAGGCACTCAATCGCTTGATTTGTTGTGTCTCTCATTATCTTTCCTCTTTGTGTCTCCTTGTTGTGTCACCTCGCTGCACCTGCCCGTTGCACCAGCTTTCTGTCTTGCTCGTCTTCAACAGGAGGCACCGGGAACCGAATCTGGGGCCACCCGTGTGGTAGGCAGGAGCTCAATTGCTTGAGCTACATCTGCTCTCCAGGACTACAGTTTATAATCAAGCCTGTTCAAGGCTTGGAATTAAGCCAAGCAGGCTCATAGGCCACGTTCTCCTTTCCAGAGAGTGGGGCCCTGGGATGGGTTAGAAATTCAGGAAACAGAAATGGTTTCAGGATTTAGAGTTCATCAGAACCTGAAATAATTCAAACGAATTACTTGCAAAATCGAGAGGGCTCAGGGAACGGGTAGGAGGTGGGCTGGGGGGAGCAGCGGGGGTCTGGTTCTCATTAACTGGGTGCTTATCAGAAGCCCCCTTAGTTCAACCTCTCAGATTCATACTGAAACAAATTCTCTAAAATGCCCACTTAGTAAATGGAGGAGAAAAATACAGTGGCATCTTCATTTGAATAACTGAGGATCCTTTGGTGCTTCTGAGTCAGATTTTCACACCGTGAATTCTCCACGTGGTATTCTGGAAATGCCGTGGTCTCAGCGGCAGAAGATCCAGGCTGGAGGCTGGCTCTGCCACCTGCAGTCTGTGTGACTTCAGGCGAGTCAGACCGCACTGAGCGATGTGGAAGAGAGGAATGTTTGCTTTATGGATCTCCCCGGGGTGTTGGGAAGTGTGTGTTAAATGTGATGATCCATCTGCCCACATGGACTTTCAAGTCACTTTGCGGACATGCATAGCTGTTATCCATCAGCTAGGGATGTGTGGGGGGACACAGGACCAAATCCCTCCTTAAACCAGGGCAGGCTTAGAACGTATCTTCTTTTCATTCATGAGAAGTTTTTGGTAGCTCAGCTGA
Organism: Tolypeutes matacus; assembly: GCA_026826555.1. Taxonomy (NCBI): domain Eukaryota; kingdom Metazoa; phylum Chordata; class Mammalia; order Cingulata; family Chlamyphoridae; genus Tolypeutes; species Tolypeutes matacus. The sequence goes on along the minus strand of JAKSZT010053786.1, from coordinate 1,640,459 downwards.
TTTTCTGGGGGGAGGGAGGCAATGCTGAGAGCTACAGGGGGCCCGGGAGAAGAGGGAGAGAGCTTTCTGGGTAGCTGTAAAGGGTGAGGGGTCTAAAATGACAAAAGAGGGGGAAAGGATGTTCAGAAGCATTAAGGTGCACTATTCCTTGAAGGTCATAAATATAGATCAGAATCTCTTTTGTAATCTAAATTAAAGAAAATTATATATATATATATATATATATATGTATATATATATATGTATAAGACTCTCTTTTTTTTTTTTTTTTTTTTTTTTTTACCGGGAGGTCCTGGGGATCGAACCCCGGTCTCTCCATATGGTAGACGGACGCTGAACTTCTTGAGCCACATCCGTTTCCCTATAAGACTCTCTTTTGATCGTTTTGACAGGTAGGCATGTTTCTTTGAAGACCATGCCCCATTAAAACTTGGCCTCACGGGGCCTTGGGATTCACTCCAATTACATTTGGGGAGTGACCATCAGGACTTTAGAACTCAGGTGCTCTGTTCAGTTGCACCGCTCATTAAAATAATCATCCTAGATCTGAGCCGACAGAACGCCAGAACTTCTTTCATTTTTTCAACCAAGAAGTAGCTCTTGGGAGCATTAGTGTCAGGTACAGTGGTGGGTGCCATGGATACAACCAACTGTCGAATGCCGTGTTCCTAAAGGAATCCATGAAGCTTAGGCTACCACCAGTGTCAAAGGGACAGGCAGTGTGACAAATACACTGAGATTGGAATGACTATTTTTGGGAGAATGCACAAATTTAGAGGACCAGATTTACACATACCTTCATTAGACCAGGGAAGTCTAAAAGCTTCCCGAAGTAAAGGGCTGGCCGGTAATTTTCAGACTTGCCTCAAGAGGTGCTGTGTTCCTAAGGACTTAAGATGTTTCTGGATGGAGAAAGGATGCGGTGGCAGGCATCCCTTGCCCTGCTCCTTGAGCTCTCCTTGGGATGCAGCAGTCGTGGTGAGATGTCGGGGGGTGGGCAGTGGCCTTTGGCACCAGAGGACTCAGCCCCGGCAGCAAGTGGTGCTCGGCGGCTCATTTCCTGGCCCCCACTAGCCACCACAGGGGGCTTCTGCATCCAGAATGACTGGAGGCCTCTGGGGGCCAATTGGATCCTCCTGGCCGGGCCACTGAGCGCAGAGCAACGACCTAGGAGGCAGGGACCGCAGGAGCACCCTCTGGCAGCGGGTGGCGGTGGTGGCGGGTGGCCGTGGCCGTGTCCAGCCCCTGTCTCCAGGGCAGTCGAGTCTTCCCCAGCTGTGGTCTGGGCTGCTGTCCCAATTGCCCTGACTCTGCAGCCTGGGGAGGGGGCAGGTCTGTGAGCTCCCCAGGACCCCTTCTCTCAATTTCCTAATCTGATCAAATTAACCAGAGCCCATTTCTGTTGCTTGCCAGCCAGAAGCTGGCAGACACTGGACAGAGCAGTGGAAGCATCAGGCTGGCGAGGGTGTGGACAGGGGGGCATGAACAGGGCTGGGCCCCCCAGGAGAGACCTGGGTCAACACGATGGGTGCCTGAGGGGAAGGAGAATGGCAGGGGATCCGCTCTACCCGTGGGTGGCTGGCTCTCAGGGGTCTGCCAGGAATGGGCCAGTGGAAGCAAACCTGACCTCAGCTCCCTCTCCCCATGACCACTCAGCTGGCCGTGTGACTTTGGACCATCATAGACCCTCTGTGCCTTGGTTCCTCCTGGACTCAGGGGGTCTGGGGCTAGCAATCTCAGGGGAACCATTCTTCCTGTGCCTTTCTCCTTCTCTGCAGCATCCTGTGTGGTCAGCCTGTGTCCAGAGGCTATTGATAAAAAGTACCGGGATTCGGGCCAAGTTCATCTGCAGTGTGGAGCAAGTTTCCCCAGCTTGTTCCTGGCTTAGGAGAAGGGCTGTCCCCAGGGGCACAGCATGGGAAGCCTAAGGGAGGAGCTCAGGATGGCAGGACTTCAACCAGGGCCATTCTGAGAAGCAGAAGGAGAAACTCAAGGAGCCCTGGGATGACCTGCCCAGGCGGCCTCTGAAGTCAGCCTGGGGTGCCATGCAGCTGGGTGGGGGGCCCAGCCAATGCCTGGGGAGGTATAAATAATGAAGCACCACAGCTCCTTAGAGACCACACCATCTGAAGGGTGCTGCTGGCTTCCCCTGGATTTCTCCTTGGCACTTTTGGGGTGACTGCCATGTGTGATCCCCCCTGCAGAGAAAGCTGTGCCTCCTGGCCAGCTGCTTCTGGCTTGGGCGAGAACAGCAGCTTGGTTCCTGATTAAGCAGATGGTCCCAGAGGCAGCCAGGTGTCGGGTCTCCACAGGGTCCCTTAGAGTTTCCCAGGCTGCGGGCACAGATGGGGGAGTTGCAGGGGAGCCTCTTGCCAACACTGGCCGCGGGCTAAAACACACAGCTGCAAGAGGATGTGTCCCAGGCAAGGTCCAGTTGGGGAAAGATAAACACATGCTGGGAATTTAAAACAGGGTGAATGTGTTGATTACAGATTAGAGAGCTGGGAGGCCAAAGGGTACAATGAGGCCACCCAGAGGTTGGCAAGGCAGGAAGCTGCTGGCAACCTCAGGATTGGAGACGTGGAGGAAGTGGTTCTCCTGGAGTCTGTTGCCTTTCGGTGGAAGACGGAGCCAGGGCTGACTGTCAGGAGCTGGGACTGCAGAACAGGGGACAGTGCAGCAGGAGCTGGAGCTGGGGGCCGAGACAGAGCCCTGCCAGAGGTGTCGGTGGGGGGAATACCCTGGTGTTAAATAAAAATAAAATGGCCACCTGCACTGGGCATGGCCAGGGGGACCGCTTTCCAAGAAAGGATTTTCCAGAAGATAAAAACAATGGACCTGCAGGGGCTTTCTGAGAAAATGGAGCACACTCTACAGAACCGCAAATAAACACCGCCTAGTGATAAAACAGTTTGGGTCCAGCAGAGAGAACTTACCAGAATGGACAAGCAGACCACCCTAATCAATGCATATCTCCTCCCCACTTTGTAGACTCCCCTATGGAAAATGGAAACTCAATGTCAGCCACTCACAGCATCTCCTCCCTGGTCTGTTTGCTCTGTTCAAGCTCTCCCTCCCATCCCCCCCCAATGGAGCTCCCTTCTCCTTTCTGAATGGGAAGCTGCCCGATTTGTGAATTGCTTGATAAAGTGGTAAAACCCTAAATTGCATGAAAATGAAACGTTTTTTTCCTTTTAACACTGGCTTCTCCCTCCTCCCACGCTCCAAGTTTTCACAAGTGCCTCGCATTGACTAAACTTGCCCAGAAACCTACATATTGCTGCGAGCAGAAGTAGACAGAGAACACTTGAGCTGGACGGGACCTCGGAGTGGCCAGGCCACCTCCTTGTCTGGAGGGCCCTAAAACCACAGCGAGGGGAAGTAACTCCCGAGATCACCCCACCAACGAGCCAGAGCTGGGCTTGGCCCCTGGTCCCTTGACTCCCAAGCCAGCGCGCCCCGTGGTTCCTGCGGCCTCTGCGGGGTCCTGAGCATCTAAGTGTAAGCAGAGGGCTCTGGGCTTCTAGGTTCTTGGCTTAGGTTGCATAAAAGAATTTAGGGACGCGTCATGGGGTAGGCAAGGGAGTAAAGAGTTTATTAAGAAACAGGAACGTGGGAATATACACGGCCCAGGGCACTAACTGAGAGGGCGCTGCAGCCTGCGTCCCAGGGGGCCCCAGGGCAGGGCCTTGAAAGTATCTCTCCCCCACCCGCCCGCTTGCTGTTCTGATTGGTTGTCCCACCTGTCATTTCTCAGGGGGCCACTGGTGAGGCCTTTTGAGGGTATCTGGGGCTTTCACCGTGACCCGGAGCAGGATTCTCATTCCAGATGAGATTCTCAAGGCCGGGATCTCGTGGGGTCCCTCAGGAGGTTTGGGGGGGTGGGTGGGTTGGGGGCCTCCCGGCCGTCCTTCTGTCTGCCCTGCTATCCGCCGGGCATGGGCTGTGACCCGAGTGTCCCCTCCCCTTGCACTAGGCGGCTTCCTGAGGCCTGCTGCTGGGCAGCGTGCCCTCCTCTGGGCAGCCCTTTCCCGGCCCGCCGGTGCCCTGGTGCCCACTGGGCGGCTCAGCTCCAACGTCCACTCATGTGGACTTACTCGCAGGGAGGACAGACACGAAACCAGAAATGATCGGGACCTCTAAACTGCCCTCAGGAGCTAAGATGGGAAAACGGCGGGCTCTGTCTCCACCCTGTTTCTCTCTTCCCGGCAACCGTCCCTGTCCTTCTGCTGGCTCTGAGCTTCCTCCTGGGGATGCCCCCACCATTCATTTCGTGTGGATACGTGATAGGGTTGGTCTTAGGGGTCAGTGTAGCCAGGGCCATCATATCAGGTATTCAATCATACACTAATCTGGGTGTATGATACGGAGGTATTGCATAGTTGTGATTAACCTCTACCCTCAGTTGACTTGAAATAAAAGTGATTACCCTTGATAATGTGGGTAGGCCTCATCCAATCCGTTGAAGGCCTTAAGAGAAAAGACCATGGTTCCCAGAAAAAAGAGATTCTGCTTTAAGACTGCAGCCTCAACCCCTGCCTCAATTTCCAGCCTGCTGGCCTGTCCTATGGATTTTGGACTTGTCAGTCCCCACAATTATATGAGCCAATTCCTTACAATAAATCACTGAGATAGATAGCTAGAGACAGAGGTATGTATGTTCTAGTCCATCTAGCTGTAGCTGTATCTATAATTTCTATAACCTATTGCTTCTGTTCCATTGGAGAGCCCTGATACACTTGGGGGAGGCTGATACCCCATCCAAGACTTGTCACTCATTCCATCATCCTGGTCACAATAACTGGTTCTGAGGTGGCACATGGCACATCTCCTCACCAGGGTGTAAGACTGGGCCAGAGGTCAGCCTGGAGCTGCCAAGGCCCCACCTGGAGCCAACAGAGATGAAAGCAGAGTCCAGGGCTGGAGAAGCAGAGAGTCTCAACAACATTGTTTATATGACTGGATACAGCTGTGCCTGAAGCCATTGCTCACTTATGGGAGCTAATAAACATCCCTTCTTTTTTATTTAATTTTTATTTTTTGGAAGTACAAAGGATTGAACCTGGGACCTTGTACATGGGAGGCAGGTGCTCAGCCACATCTGCATCCACGTGCCCCCTTTTTGAGAGGCCAAGTTGTGTTGGGGTTTCCATCACATGGAGACACAGTTTAGGCATATGCCTGGGGCCCATGCCCCAACCTTCAATGCCTTCCTGATTCGGCATGACTTGGGTGGCAGCTCTTCAGGACCGCCCCCAGGACCACTGGTCCCACCAGATACCCCAGAGCACCTGGTTGGCACAGAGCCAGTAGATCAGCAGTCAGTGAGATTCTGCCTGGGGGTTTTGAATCAGGGGGCCTTTTCCCAATTCCCAGGCTGAGGGTAGTGGGGCAGAGCTGCGATGCTGAGCCCAGACACCTGTCCACATGGCGTCTTTGCCCAACCTTGGCCTCTGGTGGAGGCTGTGTGGGATCCCCTTGTTAGGCCAGGGTGACAGAGCCGTTCTTATTTCTGCAAGAGCTGCAGAGCCAGAAGAATCTGCTCCTTTCTTGGGGACAGAGTGGAATGCTGCATGGCCCTCCCCTTGCTGAGAGGGGCCTTGCTCCTCCACAAGCACCCACGAGGGCCCTGTAGGGGCATGTGGTGCTTTGTGCTCAAGGACAAAGCTGGAATGACGTCCTAGCGGCCCAGTGCCTCATCGGCGCTGCACTGTGCCCCAGCTTCCCTGGGCACTTTGCACATTCAAAAGCTATTTTAGAAGTAGCAGCACATGTGATTCTCTTTAATGTACTCCAGGCAGCACAGATGTGCATCAATGAAAGAACGTTCCCTGTACCAGCGTGCCTTTGCGGCCTTGCGCTTCTCAACCTTGGCTCTTCCAGGCCAGGAGCTCCTAGGACCCACGGCTTAGTTCCCGGGCTTACTGCTTACAGAAGGGGTGGCTCTTGCAAAGAGAGGGGTAGGCACCGCACCTGGGAGAAGGCTGAGGCTCAGGGACTCCCACCGCGAGAGGGAAGAAGCAGACCCCGGGAGGGTAGAGCCGCAGCTTGCTGCATCTAGAGCCCTAACAGTGCCTGAGGCACAGGGCCCTGGGTACGGCACTGCCTGCACACACTCACAGGCAGCAGGCTCTATTCAAACGGAGGATTTGGCACCTGAAAGTGCCCCATATGGAGCCCCAGTTTCCACAGAGGGTAGGTGGGAGAGGGATCCAACAGACACAAAGCAAAGCGACCACAAGCCACCAGACTAAGGAGAGAGGCACAGCCCTGCGGCAGGCAGAAGTTAAAATATACAAAGGCATAACTTAAGCACTGCAATTTCCTGTCCCTAAAATGTGTCAGTCAGACAGACAGATGACTGTGGGAAGACATGCACCATTTCCATCGTTTGCAAAAAAAAAAGCAGTATTTTGATTTTGAGGGGGAGGCATGAAAATTCGTGATTCAACTTTAAAGGAATTTTCAAAGCTTTTTAAAAGCTTAAAACGGTCCTAGGAAGGAACATGAAGTCATGTGTTGTTAAAAGGTGAAAGTCTCTCCCTCCCATAAAATAAAGGAAAATCATGACCACACAACCCAAGTTGGGCCGTGTGTACTCTTCATTGTGGGGGCAGAGCTCAGGTCCAAGGTTCAGTTACTCACCAGGTCTCTGTGCCGAAGACTCCCCGACTGTCTCGCAGGGTCCCAAGCAAGGGAGGGTCCTAAAGTTGGGGCTTCGTTAGCTTTACTGAAAATCTGCTTCTGGAAACGAGGTTGCACGGAAAAGTCACATCCCCACGCTGGCTGTGATTCACCTCTCGAGGGATCAGGGTCTGTGAGTGGAGATTTGGTAAGCCCAGCACCCTGAGCTCCGGGATCTGAGGGACTCGTCAGGAGGCAGCCTGCAGTGGGTTTGCAGTTTCAGTCAAAATGTGGCCAATTGAACCATACCCTGTTTGGAGAAAGACCACATAGGGAGAAGGGGGCTGGTAAGCCCGCGGCCTGGGGACAGCTGGGGCCAGGCAGAAGGCATCTTGGCTAAGGCGCAGAGGGGACCCTCAGGCTCCTAAAGGCCCTAGCTCCCCGCTGGGCTGACCTGGCTCTCCTTCTTCTGACTCCAGGCTAAACTGGCAAATTTGGGAGCATCAGGCTTGCCCACTGGACAAGAAAGCACAGCGAGTCTGCGAGGAGGTCCTGCCCACCCAAAGTGGCCTGCCCGTGGCCATCTGGCTGTCTTGGAGCATGCCCGAGGGCTGAGGCTCTCCTGGTATATTGCTAAATTGGCATTGGGCTCTTTATGTATCAGCCTCTTCTGACTTGGCTCATGCCAGTTCACCCCCAAGAGAAATGGAGCCGTTTCATGGTGCCCACAAAATCAACATCTGGTGCAGTCAGAGCTCCAAAAACATCAACCAAATGAATGAAAATTAGGTTTCCCGGCACGCTGGGGAGGGGAGGGCCCACCCCTGCCCCCACCCCAGGTGGTACTGAACTCTGCCTTGTGAAAATGATCACCTTGCAAAGGCCGCTCTAGGGACCAGCTCACCTGCCCTGGTTCTCTCTGAAGCACCCCAGGGAGCCATCTTGGTCCTGCCCCTGCCCCGCCCCCTCGGGCCCCCCTCGCCCCCTCTACCTGCCGCTGTCTACGTCTGTGCCAGAGTTTGGGGTCCCTGTCCCCCCTCCAGGTTCCTCAGATCCCCCCTGCCTTTAATTCGGGTTATCATCTTTCTCCCTCTGAACTTGTTTGTTTCCAAAAGTAATGAGAGCTAAAATTATTTTTCCCGAACTTCTGGGGAATTTGGAGGTGTCCCTTGAGGAAGGAGGAGATGCCCTGGGGGAGGCTGGTAAGTGATTTCTTCAGGGTTATGGGGGCAGGCTGGAAGCAGGTGTGCCTCCTTGGAACAAGGAGATGAGAAAGGAAAGGGCCAGGCCACCTTGACGTCTCTCAGAGGCCTGCACCAGAGAACCCTGTGAAGGGATGGGACCGTGGGCCATCCCAGGAGCAGTTGTGGGGACCCCCATCTGTTGGGAGGAGCTTCCCAGCCCAGCCAGGACCACATCCAATAACCCCCAGTCAAGGCTGTGAGCCCCCAGGCCCAGAGAGCCTGTAGGAAACAGGAAAGGGGGTGAAAGCTGCCTTTCTCCTGCTTGGTTGACATGTTTTATGTGTGATCACACTTACGACAACAGAAGGTATATAAAAAGCCTCTGTTAAAATTTCTTGGAAATAATAAAATAACTCGGAGGGATGGATGCCGAGGAGTCTGAAGATGAATGTCTGGCCGTAAAAGAGGACTAGCTTCATATTTCATAAAGCTGTAGTTGAGCGGCTCGGCAGATGAGGTGCAGAAAGAGGAATTATTTCGAGAACGTTTTATGATGCCTTCAGAAAGACCAAGTTCACTGTATAAACTTGAAAGCAGGGAATTAGTGTTACTGTTTTCTCCCTTCAAATATCCTTTTGGGAGAAGCAGTTTTTAGGACTAATTGAGTACAAAAGCTAATAATTATCAGCTAGGGAGGAAATTCCCATCCAGCCTCTCTAATATGAGGGGGTGTTGGCTGCCTGGGGACTGGGGATCCTATTGCTTGTTACAGACGGGGAAACCAAGGCTCAGAGAGGTGTGGTCTCTGGTCCAAGGCCACAAAACAAAAAGGAGGCAGAACTGGGAACCCGCCTAAAGTCTGGCTGACTTCCAAGTCTGTGCCCTGTGAGAACCTCCATACATAAAACTGGATTTGTCATCTTCAAGTCGTGCTTTGAAAATATGTAGCGGGGAAAAGTCCCTTTAAGGAGTGTTGGAAATAAAAAGCTTCTGTTACAAAAACAAAATCCAATACACACAAAAATCCACTCATTTGAACATAATAAGATATACTCATTAAAATTATTTGCTCAACATCGGTTTTCTCTGTACTTGCTAATTTTAAATATTTTTTACATTTGACAAGATGGATCTGAGATTATTCATTTAATTTATTATGGTAACATCTCACTGTTGAATATATTTTCAACACCTTTCTAAAGTGATATCACACTTTGGCGTCTTTTTTTTTTTCTCCCCTTTTCTTTCTAAAATCAGAAGTTGGGTTAAAAGACTTGGAAATGCAAGGTCAACGGAGAGGTGGGGTTCTTAAGTTTTATTCCATTTCCTTTGAGTTGATTTTTTTTTTCTTCCAGGTTTATTGAGGTAAAATTGAAGTAGGCAACCGCACATAGTAAAAGTGTACAGTTTCTTTTGTTTTGACATTATGTATATATATCCAAGAAATCATTATCACACTGGAGATAAAAATTTCCATCACCTCCCAGACTTTCCCAGTCCCTCTTGTTATCCATCCCTCCTCATCTCCCCATCCCCAGGCAATGACTGATCCATCCGCCTTTTGACTAATCTGCATTTTCTGGAATTTTATGTAAATGAAGTCAAACCGCATGTATTCTCCTTTGCTTTGCCTCCTTACTCATATAATAATTTAAAAAATAAAAGACTTATTTATTTACTTTTATCCATTTTTAACCCCCCTTTCCCCCATTTTTGGGTCCATTTGCTGGGCTATTCTCTTTGTCTGTTTCCTGCCCTCTCTTCTTATCCTTCTCCTCCTGTCTTCACTGGGATTTGATCCTTGGAACTTCTGATGTGGGAGAGAGGCATCCTACTGCCTGCGCCACCTTAGTTCCTGGCTTTTTGGTGTGTCTTGTCTTGGCTCTCCCTTGTGTCAGTCTCCTGTTACATCATCATCTTGCTGCATGGCTCGGCGGGGCCTGGTGGCGCACCCATGCGCAGGGCCTAGCGGCCTGCGCGCCTTCTATATTTTTCTTTATTTTTACTGGGAGGTCCCGGGGATGGAACCCCGGTCCCTCCATATGGGAGACGGATGCCCAACCATTTGAGCCACATCTGCCCCCTCATATAATGATTTTGACATTCATCCACATGACTGTGTATCAATAGTTCATTCCTTTTGATTGCTGAGTAGTATCCCATTGCGTGAATATATGACAATAATATATTAATAATCTCAATTCAAAAATTAAAAGCGTATTGTCCCATATAATGACCAAAACTTTGACCTTGACTTGAAAACATTGTCTCTGCCTCCAGCTGGGGACTTGGTTAGAGTCTGGCCCAGAAAGGTGGGGAAAGAGGCCTTTCCCCCCTTCCTGGCTTCACCCCTTCTCCCTCACCATCTTGCCAGTGGTTTCTTACCAAAGTGGGGGAATGAAGATGGGATAGAGAGGGCAGGAAAGTTCTAATCTGGCTGGTTGTGTACGATGGTTGTGAGCTCTCTGGGACTGGCTGATACTAAAGTTGATCCTTTATCTTACGGGTGCTCTTGTGGGTTTTCGTCGTTCCTCGCCACCCCTGGAATATTCGATTCCTGTGCCCAGATGTCACTCTGGGTGGCTGATTCCCCGAAGCCCTCTACTGTGGGTTGAACTGTGTACCCCAAAAGATGTGTTGAAGTCCAACCCCTGGCACCTGTGAATGGGACCTTACTGGGAAACAAGGTCTTTGCAGGTCATCAAGTTAAGGCGAGGTAAAACCAGCCCTAAATCCAAGGGCTGGGGTCCTTAAAGAGGAGCAGGAGAGACCCAGAGGGAAGGGGCCACTTGGAAGTGGGGGCCGAGGTGGGGGTGATGCTGCCACCAGCCAAGCAAGGCCCTGAAGCTGGAAGAGGCAGGAAGGATCCTCCCCTAGGGCCTTCGGATTTTGGACCTCTGGCCTCCAGAACTGTAGAGAATATGTTTCTGTTGCTTGAAGTCACCCAGTTTGTGTGCTTCGTTATGGCACCACAGGATACTTAGAGACCCCTCCCAGCTCCCCCCCCCCTTTTTTGAGGGGCCAGGGATTGAACCCGGAACCTCAGTTGTGGGAAGCTGGCGCTCAACCACTGAGCCACAGCAGATCCCTTTTTTTTCATTCTTACATTTTTATCACTCTCCAAAAGAAATCCTGTACCCATTGGCAGTCACTTCTCATTCTCCACTCCCTGGGCCCCTGGCAGCCATTAATCTGCTTTCTGTCTCTATAGGTTTGCCTCCTCTGGACATTTCATACAAGTGGAATCATACAATCTGTGGCTTCTGTGTCAAGCTTCTTTCATGTAAGATGATGTTTTCAAGGTTCCTCCATGTTGAAGTGTGGATCAGAACTTCTTTCCTTTCTGTGGTTGAATAACCTTCCATTGTGAGTCTATATCATGTTTTGTTTACCCATATCTGCAGACGGACACTTGGGCTATTTCCATCTTTTGGCTCTTGTGAAAAATGCTGCTGTGAACGTTGTACGAGGGCCTATTTGAGTCCCTGTGTGACCCCTCTGGGGTCTATTCCTAAGAGTGGAATCATCAGGTTGTACAATAATCCTGTATGCCTTTTGGAGGAAACTCCAAGCAAGTGCTTTGGATGGGGTGACAGTTGGGGTCCAAGGCAGGGGTCCCTCTGGGCCATGTGTGGGGCACATCACATGTGTGGGAACAGGATGCCTTGTGCAGAGGCAAAGCTGGCAGCAGGGGTGGTGAGAGGGAGAGGGAGCCACAGAGGGTCTGAGAACACACTGCCCCTGCCTGGCCCGTGGACATCCTCCTGTCTGCCCGTGGGAATCTAGGGTGGAGGAGAGGTTTTGGGAGGGAGGGGCGCTTCCTTCCACCCCTCCGGAGACAGTCCATGGAAGTGGCCCAGAGATGTGGTCGCAGCCGCCCCAGGCTCAGGAGAGGCGGTGGCCAGTGCCTGGAATTTCCTCTGCGCTGTCCTCATTTGTCCTCCACGCGTGCTAAGTGTCCGGTGATACACAGAGGCTCGGATTGTTTCCGAAGGAACTCTTACGAGATTGCCAATAAAACCCTAAAACGATCATGCCTATTTGGGGAAAGAGAATGGCAGAGCGGGCCGGGAGTTTGTCAGAAGAAATTCCAGCCTGCTGAGCGTTTCAGGAACAAGAGGAACTCAGCGCTTGGAGACCGTGAATTAGCTAGCTGGCTATGTCACTGTAATAATGATGAATAATAAATGACACAGAAGCTGCGCTAACTCACAAAGCAGGAGAGGAAACCAGCGAGGAAGATTTATGGCCTCGTAGTGCCCAGAGAAAAGTGAGCTTCTCAGATGAGCTGCTGTCCTTCGAAGAGAAACCTTCTCAAAGAGACAAAAATGTCTCTTGTCAAATGAGAAAAGGATTTGGGGCTGCCGCAGACCATCTGTCTCTCCGCTCCACCCTTCCCTGCCCCTCTCCCCGTACCCAGCCAGAACGTGGGCCGCTGCAGGGCCTTAGTGGGCCTGACGTCCCATGGAGCGTCCATCCATCCCATGCTCAACAGCGAGAAGAGATAACAGAGGGGTAAAGGATGTTGGGAAAGGGGTTTACAGGGCTTCGCGTGCAGGGATCCTGCTATTTGTATTGGGGTCCAGGCCTTGCTCCCCAACATTCATCCCGGGCAACCACTGAAGAGAAATGAGTCAGAAACCAAATAGCCCTCGGGTCTTGGCTCACTGTGGGTCTTTAATCACTTTGGCACCCAGAGGGGCGTCTGCAGCCTCACCTCCTACCAGCCCCTGCTGGCAGCCTGCGGGTGGGTGCCAGCACCTCCCCTTCCAGACGACCCTGCCGTGCCCTCACCTTTCCTTTCAGCTTGGCCCTGCAGAAGTTTCTTGAATGGGCGGTCTGCACCTGCTGGGTCCCTTCTTTCCCGTGCAAGCTTCCCTCTCCCCCACGCTGCAGGCGCAGCCTCTGAAGTTGATGGCGACCAAGTTGCCGTTGACCTCTGGGCTGCCAGACTCCCACTGGCACTCAGCCTCGGCCGCACCCAGCACCCCTGGCCGGGACCTCTAGGTTAGTTTCGGAGGCCGCAGAGACCCAGTGCCACAGATCGGGGGGTTTAACAGGACAGAAATGTATCATCTTGCGGTTCTGGAAGACAGAAGCCTGGACTTGAGTGTGGGCTGGGCCCCAGGGAGGCCCCTCCCTAGCCTCGTCCTGGCCTGTGGCGGCGCCACCCACCTCACTGTTTCTCGGTTAGCAGGAGCGCCTTCTTCCCGGGCGTCTGGGACTCTGGGTCCAAAGCTCCTCTTCTTTTAAGGATTGAGGGCCCACCTACAACTCACCTTGATAGATGACACCGCAAAGAGCCTTTTCCAAATAAGGCCACATCCACAGATACAAGGGGTCAGGGCACCGACAAACCTCCTTCCTCAAAGGCCTTTGTTTCTTCCTTTCGTTCTTGGCCTCTGGGACTCTTAGTGCCCCTGGGTTTCCTCCAATCCCTTGGTGTCCTTCGCTAAGTCCCTAAATGTTGGCCTGTCCCATGCCTGGTTCCAGGCTTCTCTCCATTAACCACAGTCTTCTCAGGAAACCTGTCTCAGAATTGGTTTCAAAATTTGCCACCGTGCCAGGACCCCAAGGCACTTGTTCTTCTCTGTGGGACCCCAGCCCCAGGTGCTCACACGTCCCCTGCCCTGTCCCGTGTCCCCCACAGGAAGGTGGTGGGGCCGGGGAGCGGAGTCCCCTGGATGCAGGGCTGGGGCCTCATCTTGGCTCAGCCGCTCGCTGGCTGTGATCTTGGCAGCTCGTTCTCCTTCTGGGCCTCAGTTTCCCATTCTGGAGTGCCAGGCTCTGGACTGATGAACTCGGGGGCATCTCTGTCTTTGCAGCTTGAGGGAGAACTAGACCAGCTGGATTCAGATTCTGCCTCTTCCTAGCTGGGGCCCCGGGACCAGGTCGTCAGCTCTCAGCCCCTTTGCGCCGCCATCGACAAAATGGGGACGGTGACCGTCCCTGCTGCAAGGCACCGCCACGACGACTTACTCAGTTAGCATGTGTGGAGTCTGGGACGATGCCTGCCACGGGCAAGCATTCGTAAGTGTTAGCGCTTATCGTTATCGGGGCAATAATGACAACTTCCCCTCCTGCTCCCTGACCGTCAGGGCTTATTCTTGGAATGACACCCTGGTCCAGCCGTGTGCTAGAGCTGGCTCGTCAGAGCCACTCCTGCAACTCTCAGGATTTTTGCAAACTGCTTGATGTTGTGTTGGAAGCTTGAAATAGGCCCTGGAGGTAGTATTTACACTTCAGCAATTGGTGGAGGCTAAGTATCAGGCCCCCCCCACCCCGCTGGAGAGCCAGCTGCTAAGCACTCACCAGCCCCCCATGCCATCATCCATTCACCCCATTGCTCTGCTCCCTCCCTGCCTGGCCTGTCAGGCACTGGTTCCAACTCCGGCCCCTCGGCCTCTGGCTTCCCATTCCTTGGGCTCCTGTATTAGTCAGCCAAAGGGGTGCTGATGCAAAATACCAGAAATGGGTTGGTCTTTATAAAGGGTATTTGTTTGGGGTAGAAGTCCACAGTTACCAGGCCATAAATCGTAAGTTTCTTCCTTCACCAAGGTCCATTGCCACGCGTTGGAGCAAGACAGCTGCCGACGTCTGCCAGGGTTCAGGCTTCTTGGGTTCCTCTCTTCCTGGGGCTGTGTTTCTTTCCAGACTTAGCTCCTCTGTTTCCTCCACAAGGTCGGCTGTAGACTGTCAGGCGAGTGGCTCGTCTCTATCCCGGGGCCTTCTCTTCTTCCTCACCAGAACTCCAATATCAAAACTGTAACTCAAAACTGCTCTTTGCCATGCCTTTTATATTTGACTCCCACCCCACCAAAAGGTGGGGCTCAACACCCTACTGACATGGCCCAGTTAACACTTTAATCATAACTTAATGCCCAGATTAGCAGACCAGTCTACAAGCATGATCCAATATCTATTTTTGGAATTCATAATTATATCAAACTTCCAAACTGCTACAGCTCGCATCCCTTGCCCTTGTGGCCTGGGCTGTGACAGCATCCTACTGTTGCTGGACCTTGGGTGTCTTGCCAGCCATTAACCCTGCTTCCCCCTCTGGACTCGGCCCCTGTTAACCATTCTCCAGGTAGACTCCTGAGCCTGCATGGTGTTTCCCTCCAGACCCCCAGATCCACTCGGCTGCCGGCTGCCTGTGTGGCTGGCTCCCGCCCACGTCCTCTGGGACTGACCTCGGTGCGCCCCGGCATGACTGCCAGCTGCCAGCATCTGCACCTCCTGCCTGATGGCTAAGAAGCCAGAAGTCAGATCATTCTCTCCTCCCAGGAGCCGCCTTCAACCACGGCCTGCCCGGAGTTGGCAGATCAGTGCCCGAGTGGCCCCTGCCCTCTTGGGGACTGTTCAACTGCATTACCAGTGAGAGGGGCGGTCAGGCCCAGTGCAGAGGGGCTGAAAGAGTGTTTTCTATTTTTTTAAAAAAATAGTGTCAAACTTACAGGACAGGGAGGCGGCTGTGGCTCAATCAGTGGGGCTCCCGTTTGCCATGTGGGAGGCCCCGGGTTCCCGGGACCTCCTGGTGGGGGCGGGCCCGCCCGCACGGTGTGGTTGGCTGACCCAGCGGGTGCAAGCAGCAGGGGGGGGATAAATGAATAAATAAATAAAATCTTAAAAAAAAAAACAAAAAAACAAAAAACTTACAGGACAATTGCAAAAATAATACAAAATCACTGCAGAAAACTTCAATCTACCCCCTACCCACATACACAGATTTACCAATTTTTAACATTTTGGCACATTTGTTATATCATTCTATCTATCTATCTATCTATCTATCTATCTATCTATCTATCTATCTATCTATCATCTATCTATGCATTGTCTATCTAAATTTATATCAATCTATTTATTATCTAATCCATCATCTCTAGCTATCATTCATCTATCTAATCTCTGTCATCTCTATCATCTCTTTATAGCTCTATTTCTATCTGGCTTCTGGAAGAGTTTTAAACATTTCTTGTGCGTACTGTCCTTTGGTAGAAGGCCAGGCACCTATGCGGGGCCATGGGAGGAGCCCTGGGATCGGCCACGAGACAGGGAGAGGGTGGATGTGCCACATGCCTCCGTTGGCACCGTGCAGGGCGGGAAGAAGGCAGCCTGGTGTGGAACTGACAGGCTACCTTTGAGAAGGACATCCTCTTCACTGGAGCTTGCTTATGTGTATGCAGTCGGGGTCAGAATCATCCAGGAGTAACTTAATTCTAGGTGGGTGTGGCCACAGGGGCACCTATAGATGCTAAAGCATCAATTTACAAGCACCAGCAAACGTGGCTCCTACAGTAACTCTGGGCTGTGTGTGCATGTTCCGGAGAGTTCTCCAGTAGGCTGAGCTCCTGTTGTTCCCCCAGGCAATCTCATACCCCCACTCCACTGACCATGCTTCCTGGGGTCCCCTCAGGAATCTACTTGCCTTGAACCCTTTTCTCAGGTCTGCTCCTGTTGTGGGTTGAATTTGGTGGCCCCATCTCCTCCCCTCAAAAAACAAGAAAACGAATAAACCAAAAAGATACATTAAAGTCCTAAAGTTCCTGCGCTATTTGGAAATAGGGTCATTACAGATGGGATTAGGCAAATTGAAATGTCTGGAGTCAGGGTGGCCTTAATCCAGCAGGACTGGTGTCCTTATAAGAAGAGCGGATTTGGGCACAGACAGATAGATGGCAGGAAGTACGCCAAGAATTGTTGGCAAGCCACTGCCAGACGAGCCAGACGAGGCATGGAACAGATTCTTCTCTGGATGCTTCAGGGGGAGCTCGGCCAGGCCGACACCTTGACTTTGGACCTCCAGCCTCCATAACTGGGAAAGAATACATTTCTGTGTGTAGCAGTTTGATATTATTTAGGAATTCCAAAAGGAGACATTGATTATGCTTGAAAACTGGTCTGCTCCTCTGACCGTGGTACCCCTTTGATTGTATTAAATCCATTAAACTTGGATTTAAATTTAATAAAAGTTTATTAAATTAATTAATAAACTTTTAACAGTTTATTAAAAGTTTAATAAACTTTTACTCTATTAAATCAAGATTAGGGCTTTGATTTGACCACGTCATTAGGGCGTGCAGGGTTGAGTCCCTGCCCCCTTGGTGGGCTACGTAAGCAGATGCTCAATCAAGAACACGGACACAGATACGCAGAGAAGATACACAGAGGAAAAGAGACAGATCCATAGACATGGCAGAGGCCCCGTGATAGTTCACAGCTGAAGAGAACAGAGCAGCTGTGAAGCCCTGAGAAATGAGCTTACGCCAGCCTACAGCTGAGATCGGAAGAAGCTGAGACCGCGGAGCCCTAAGAGGAAGAAGGAAGGCTGAACCCTCACAGATGTCGCCCGCCATTTTGCTTCAACATGTGGCAACAGAGTTTGGTGAGAAAGTACCTCTTATCGTACCTTGAGTTGGACTCTTTAGGGCTTTGTAACTGTAAGCTTTTACCCCAAATAAATTCCCTTTATAAAAGCCAACAGATTTCTGATACCTTTGCATCAGCACCCCTTTGGCTGGCTAATACACTGTGGCTTTAAGCTCCCCAGTTTGTGACTCTGTTACTGGAGACAATCCAAGGGTGTGCGTCCTCCCTTGGGATCCAGGATCCCACACGCGGTGTATGCTTGGCAGGGCAGACGCCTCTTGAGCAGGCTGCGCTGCTCACGGACATGGCCCTGGGCTGCCCTCTTTTGAGCAGCTCAGCTCCAGAAGTAAATTCCAATCTGCTTTCAGAGCTACGAGGACTGAGGACAGGCCTGTCCAAGCTGCAGCTGCCAGACAAGGTTGGGCTGAGAGAGAATAAAATGTTCCAACCTGACCCCAAAGGATGTTTGGATTCTGGAGTCTCCAATTTTACCTTGCATGGACCTTTGGCAGCTCCTGACCTCATGTAGCTATTTAAATTAAAATTACATAAAATGTAAAATTCAAGTTATCAGTGGTATTAGTCACGTTTCAAGGGCTCAAGAGCCCTGTGTAACTAGTGGCTACCATATTAGGCAGCATAGATCCAGAACATTCCATTGTCGCCAAACGTTCTCTTGGTCTGTGCTAGGCTAGTGCATTTAGCCCTGGCCAGCCCTGCTGGTCGAGCTCCTGTGGTTCTCAGTCTTTATGGTGCAGAAGCACCACCTGGATGCTTGTTAAATAAGGTAGCTGCCTGGAGCCCAGCCCCTGAGCTTCTGACTCCACAGTTCTGCCATGAGGCCCAGGGATATATATATTTTTACAAAATCCCCAACTTGGTTTTTTTTTTTTTTTAATTTTTATCTTGAATTAATTTGAAACATAAAAAGAAAGTTGCAAAAATAGTACAGAGAGTCCCTGTATACCTTTCACCCAGATTTCTAGCTAGCTAACCTCTTACATAACCATAGTACAATCATCAAAACCAGGAAATTGCCAGGGCTACAATGCCACTAACTGAGCTATAGACCTTATTGGAATTGTACCATTTACCCCACTAATGTCTTTTTTTTCTGTTCCAGGATCCTGTGTGGAACACATAGCATTTAGTTATTATTCCTCTTTATTCTCATTCAATCCAAAATCCCCAGGTGATTCTGAGATGTGGTTCAGGGACTCTGTTGTGGGAAACCATTGTCTATCGCTTTGCCCTCAGAGACTGCAAGATGCTCAAGAACTGGGGCCCAGAGGCAGGAGGAGAGAGGGACGGTCCGGGAGGGGTGGTGCTTCAGCAGAGCAGGTCTCAGTTACGGGTGTGCGTGTGTGTGTACCTGTGTGCTTGTGCATGTGCACATGCACGTGTATTAACCTGTGTGTGCCTGTGTGCACATGTAGTTGGGGTGGGGATTGACAAGCAGTGAGACCAGAGGGTTTCCAGGGCCCTAGGGTGGCTGTGAACCCAAGGAGAAGCACCCAGAGAAAATCCAGTCTCTTCATTACCAATAAATATTTAATGTAATAACAAAAGACTAATGTTCAAGATTTTTAAAAACAAGGTGGAGAGTTGCAGATGTAGCTTAAGGGGTTGAGCACCTGCTTCCCATGTACGAGGTCCTGGGTTCAATCCCTGGTACCTCCTAAAAAAAAAACAAAAACAAAACAAAACAAAAAAACCCCAGGTGGAACTAAAATGCCATACAACATGAAAGTAGAGGGCTCACAGCGGCATGTAAGGTGACATCAAAGCATCCTAAAGCCCGATTTTTCAGGACTTCCTCTCATGGCACCAGACACAGTAACGAGCCTTAGGTTGTTAGGTACCCATGTGAAAAATGTACAGGAAGCAGATGTGGGAAGCAGATGTGGCTCAAGCAATTGAGCTCCCGCCTACCATGTGGGGGATCCCCGGTTTGGTTTCCTGTTGCCTCCTGGAGAAGATGAGCAAGACAGCGAGCTGGTATGACGGGCAGGCATGGCGAGCTGCTGCAACAAGGTGATGCAACAAGGAGACACAAATGGGAAAGACAATGAGAGACACAACAAAGCAGAGAGTGGAGGTGGCTCAAGTGATTGAGCGCCTCTCTCCCACATGGGAGGTCCCAGGTTCTGTTCCTGGTGCCTCCTAAATGAGAAGACGAGCAGTCACAGAGAGCACAAAAAATGGACAAAGAGCAAACAGCAAGCGCAAAACAACAAGGTGGGGGTGTGTGTGGGAGACTAAATAAATAAAATAAATCTTAAAAAAAAAAATGTAAGGGTATCTACTACAGTACTAGAAATATATCTACCAAGCAGTGGAGGAGAAGAAAGGGAATAAAGAATACCAGTTAACATTTAGTGAATGCTTGCTGAGTGCCAACACTGCTGTAAACAAATCCTCATAACAGCCTCCATTACGTTTATTTTTTTATCTCTGTTTCACAGATGGAAAAAAAATGGAGGCACAGAGAGGTTAGGGAGATTGCACAGGTCACCAGCTGGAAGAGGCAGAGTCAGATGGGAGGCCAGCAGTCTGACTCTGTGACCCCAAGATCATCGTCATCGCTCTTTAGGAAAGAAAAAAAGAAGCAAAGGAAAAACATGGAAGACGGAAACACAGGTCCAATGCTATTCCAGAATGATCAACTGCTAAAGAGAAGGCAGCTGGGGATCTGAGGCTACCAGGCCAGCACAAGTTCACATCAGGGGTGAGGGTGGACAGGGATGGAGTCTCAGTGCAGCCTCCTTACCCACTGCCCTACATGGTCCCTCACCCCGAGTAATGAGGGTCGCTGGCAGGACCAAAGGGACGGTCCTTAAAAGAAGAGAGAAATCACTGACATGAAGCTGGAGACTATCCAGGACCCTTTAGAAATCTTAGTAAGAAAATGGTTCTAAGCTGACAAATGCTGCTCTAGGCACTGGGCTCAGAGCTGCCCGTGAGAGCCTTGTCTGGGGAGCAGGACTTTGAAGGCACCTGCCTCCCCGCAGTTCCTCCAGACAGCCCTGGGGTGTGCACTTTGGACATGTGCTTTTCAAGATTCATTTAAGTGCTTTTTGCTTCTGTGCCATCTTAAACAAATCTGAACCCCCCCCCCTTTTTTTTTGGAGTGTAAGTTCATAGAATGTCATCATAGAGCAGAAATGGTCTTTATTGGCCTCCTAAACAAACGTCCTTTGTGTTTCACAGTGAGGCAATTCAGATATCTCTATTTCAGTGTTTTCTGATTGCAAAAGTAATACATGATCAGGGTAAAACTTTGGAAAATACAGAAAAGGACCAAGAGGAAATTAAAAATCACCCCTAGGGGAGCAGATGTATCTTAAGTGGTTGAGCACCTGCTTCCCATGTATGAGGTCCTGGGTTCAATCCCCGGTACCTCCTAAAACAAAACAAAGCAAAACAAAACCCCAAAAAACTAAAACAAACAAACAAAAAAACACCCTAATTTGGAGATTATTGCTGTCCACACTTCTAAACATGTCTTTGAAAATGTGAATGAGAAAAAGACAAACAATTAAAATTGTTTTAAAAATGTGAACGAGGCAATTTGCTATTTAGGGATGTATACATTTGTGGGAAACATTAAAGAAAAGCAAAGGAAAGACAATTGCAAATTAAGGATAGTGATTAATTTTGGGGGTGGGAGGTGTATCCAGAGGGACACTCGAGGGACTTCAAAGGAACAGGCCACGACTTCTTTTAAGCTGGGTGGTGGGTACTTGCTTGTGTATTCTTGAAATTCTATGTAAAGGTCACTTATACCTTTTGGCATATTTTACACATAGACCATTTTGTTTTCATGACATTCTTTTTCACTTTGCTTATTCAACAAACATCAGCTGAGCCCTCTTGTGTGCCAAGCAGGGTTGGGGACAATGGGGATTCACTGGGGGTCAGCACAGACAATGATCCTTGCTCTGGGAGTGTGTGTTTCAGTGGAGGAAAGAGACAAAAACAGGAGGAGGAGATGTGAGATTGGCAGGCTGAGGAGGGAGCAGTTTACAGTTTTCATAGGACAGTCAAGGGAGCCTCATTGAGAAGGTGACACTGGAGCAAAGACTTGAACAGGGCAAGGGAGGGAGCCATTTGGGCATCTAGGGAAAGAGTTACAGCCAGTGCAAAGGCCCTGAGGTGGGAATTCGTGGAGTTATTTGAAGGCTGGCCAGGAGGCCCATGTGGCCTCCCACGGACTTGGGCTTTTTCTCTAAGTGAAATGGGCATTGGTGGAGGGTTTTGAGCAGAGAGCTGGCTGCTGTGTTGAGAACTGGTTTTTGTGGGGAAAAGGCAGAGGTAGTAGGACCCCTCGGGAGGCTCCTGCAGTATCCAAGAGAGACAGGAGGGTGATCAGACAGGGTGATAGCAGTGGGGGTAGATGTGGCTGGGTTCCCGATCTATCCTGAAGGCGGAGCCGAGGTGTGAGGAGTCGGCGATGTGGCCAAGAGTTTTGAGGGGAACAACGGGAAGGATGGAGCGGCAGTCCCCAGGGATGGGGGCATTTAGGAGTGAAGTGGGTCTGGGGGGAGATCAGGAGCTCCTTTTGGGACACGTGGAGCATGAGACGCCTCCTGGGCATGGAGGTGGTGGGCCGAGCAGGTCATGGGGTGTGCGAGTTGGAGTAGAGATGTGAAACTGCCTGGTGTGCCTGGGAGCCTGTGTGCAGAGAAAAGGAACCAACACGGAGCCTGGAGCCTCCCAGTGCAGACACGTTGGAGGGTCGAGGAGAAACTGGCAAAGCAGACAGTGAGGGCTGATTTTATGCGTCAACTTGATTAGGCCACGGTGCCCAGTTTTTGGTCAAACACTAGCTTGGATGTCGTCATGAGTCATTTTGCAGATGAGATTAGCATCTACCACCAGCTGACTTTAAGTAAAGGAAGTTACCCTAGAAAATGTGTGGGCCTCATCTGATCAGGTGAAGGCCTTGTAAGCAAAAACTGACGTTTCCTGAAGAAGAAGGAATTCTGCCTCAAGATTACAAGATCAACTCTTGCCGGAAGTTCCAGTCTGCCAGCCTCCCCTACAACTCTGGACTTGCCAATCCCCATAGACGTGCGAGCCGATTCCTAAAACAAAGTCTTTTAATATCCGTGTTCACATATGTCCTGTTGATTCTGTTTCTCTGGAGAACCCCGACTGACACTGACTGAGAAGTAGAAGCAAACCAGGAGAACGTGGGGTCCCGGAGGCCGGGGTGGGGGTCCCGGAGGCCAGGGGAGGGGTCCCGAGGAGAGGGGCTGCCGATGGCTCAGGGGAGATGTGGCTGGAGAACCCACCATCGGTTTCAGCCACTTGGGGCCGCTGGTGACCTTGACCCCAGGACTGGTGGGGTAGTGAGGTGAAAGCCTGGCTGGACTGGGGTCAAGAGAGGGAGGAGAGGAATTGGGGCAAAGAATGGGGTGTCAGCTGGAGAGGGAAGTGGGGTGAAAACGGGGTTTGGGCATCGGTGCTGCCACCCTCGTGGCTGAGGTGACGAGAATCCAGGTAGCTTCCCTCTGGAATATGTCAAATTTCAAAAAGCACAGAGTGGCCATATTCCGTGTCTTCCCATTTCACATCAATTTGGAATTTTTAATATAAACTGATGGATTATTGAAGAGCTTTACATTATTCATTTACCTTTTGATAGCAAGCATGGTTTCCCACCATTCCCTTGAAATGCTCTGGGCTTCTGGGCATGCCCTGCGCCAGGTTCCGCTGTAGGGGCTGGAGGCCAGGGCGGGACGATGCCCAGGGATTCCTGGGGCGAAGGAAGCCTGCAGCCGCCAGGGTCTCAAACAGCTCTGTCCTGTGTAGACCTTACGCCAAATCCAACCGTCACACCGCGGAATTTAACTCTCTTGCGGCAAGAGGGAAATCCGAAGGCAACTCCCCAGGACCCCAGACCCCAGTATGCCGGGGGAGGGCCGTTTGCTCCCTGCCCGGGCACAACGGCTTCCAGGACTCAGGCTGACCCGTGCCGCTTGGCCTCTGCAGACGAGCCAGCCCTCTGCTCCGTCTGTCCAGGGGTACCCAGAGGAACGGGAGGGTCCCACGGGGGTGGAAAGCTGGCCTTTCTGCGAAGTGGCCAACGGGGTCGGTGAACATGGTGGCGGCGGGTCCCTGCCAGGGAGATATTTGCCCTGGGCCTCTCTGGCCCATCTACAGTTTGTCCGAGACAGTTCTGGCCACACGCACAACTTGCTTCGAGCACCGGCTTATGACCCCGGGGAAAGCCGTGATGCCCCTTTATGGCCACTCCACTCACTGTCATTCATGAAGAGCTGAATGCCTGTCATGCATCAGGCTCTGTGAGGGTCAACTCAATTGGTCAAGTCTCAAAGAATCTGTCCACACCGGATTACTGGCTAGGTGAGGGGGGCTTTCGATTCCCTGCGGGGCGGAGGTCCTTCTGCAGCACATTTGGGCCCGACCAGCCCCTGGGGGAGAATCAGCTTCCAAAGGTCTTGTGAGCAGAGCATCCATCAGTTCTGCACACACCCCTTGTCACTTCCAGAAGGGGTCACCAAGTCGTTAAAAGGTTTCTTCAGCTGAGGGGAAAAAGACGGGTGTCCCAGGGCCCCCTTTTGGAGCAGTACCACAGGCTGCTCCTTCCTCAGAGCCTAGGAGCCCCCAGCCTTTCACCTCCCCCGGCTTGCTGACCCCTGGCAAGGCTGCGCTGCCAGCCCATAAGTCCATGGGGCTCTCTGGCCAGACCTCTACTGACCCTGGCTCCTACTCCCTCGGGGCTTGTCCTGAGAAGCATTCCCAAGAAGGCTTTTGTCTGTCTGGAAGACAAGGAAGCCAGTTTCAGCTCTGCACGGCCCGTGTGGGGTTTTCCTTTTTATTTATAGCAAAAGTCTGGGACAAGCAAAGCTCTGACTCTTCCAGAGTCTAACTGAGGAAACACCCCCACACGTCTCAAAAACCTTCTATCAGTCCGAATGGGAAGTTGCCAAGGGAAAGTTTACCAAACCAGATGCTTTTTTAAAATTATGATTTGAGGGAAAGTGTCCAGGCTGATGGTTGGATTGGAACGCTGGCACCCGGCACAGACTTTGCAAAGGGACTCGGCCATGCTCCCGTTCATGGCCCAGTAGAGAAGCTCCGTCCCCCGCATCCCTCCAGAATTTCACTGTGACTTACATTGGTGCTAGAGTCACGTGTCCGTTGTTATTTCTCTAGCCCATTTTAATATTAAAGTTGGTTCCCGGGAGGGCCTATTAATACAGGAATGGTGGAAAGAATGTGTGGTCTGGGGGAGTGGGTGTAGCCTGGTGGTTGAGCACCTGCCTCACACGTACGAGCATCTGGATTCAATCCCTGGTACTGCCTTAAAAAACAAACAAAAAAAATGTGTGGTCTGTCTTCCTTCATGTCCTCCTCTTTGGGAGCTTGGGGGATTAGGATGGGATTTCTATGCTCCTCAAGTTCCCCTCGTTTAGAGCTGTGATAAAAAAAGACGAGAGGGGCCAGGACTGTGGCAACATGGCCCTGCCTCTGTCGGGGACTGGAGAGATGCTGTTCTCTTACAGAAGCCACTGTTCACCAATGCACAAAAGCCACTTTCAGCCAAACAGCTGTTTTATTAATATTGAATGAAAGGGCTTTTGGCTGCTAAGAAAACATTACTATAAAATGTGTAGGTATAATGATCATAACCTTAATCCCAGTATATGAAATCTCCTGTTTGGAAAGAGGCATTTTACGCTGTCTTTTTATCATATGCGAGTGTGATAGATAATGGGAACATAAATCTACATGGAATAATAAAAATAAAATTTACTGCATCTTCCTGACATTCAAATTGTCTTGGATTTCATCATACCCTTTTCTCAAGGAGATTAATTTGGGGGTGATTTTAAACTTCGCCGTATACAGCTGAAATATCATTTCAACACAGACTAATCACGGGGGGCTGATGGAGTAACTTTGTATTCCCTCGTCGACTGGCAAGGGCAAAATGATCCAGAGGTAGACTGCCGAGTCTCAAGCATCACTCACCTGGCTGGAGGAAAGGCATGTGGCTGGAGATCTCGGCTGAGCGGAGGGTAAATGACATTTAGCTGCTCTGCAAACGTTGGCCATATATTGAGAATAGAGCTCAGCAAGCTCTGAAAGGAGTGAGGGCAAGTAAATGGGGCAATGCACATCTTCATCAAAACAGGCGTGCGTGGGACCTGAAACGTCAACTTGATCCATCCGTGTGACTTCTCAAGGCTGCCAGATCGTGCAGATCTTCGAAGATGGTTGAGGAGCATTTTCTCCACCAGAAATCTCTATTAGCCACCAGATCTGCACATTGACAGTACAAATAGTAAAGGATACTCATCATTATGACTCTCTGGTAACAAAAAATTTCCTGGTGAGGCTCTGTGATGATCAGAGCCAGATTAAATTATGGTCGGAGAGGTTTTATGCCAAGTGAGTTTTATTGTTTTATAATTCTTCAAGACCTAGAAATCTGTGTGCGGTACAGATGTGACGCTCCATTAACCATATCTGATTGAGACAGAAGATCTCATCCGCCAGCCTTGCTGGAGAGCAGAGTGGACTGAAACCTGCTTGTAAAGCTTACAAATGGTGGCCCAGCTGGGCACAGCTTCTCTTCCTGTGGTGAAATGGGAAGTGGAGTGGTTGGGATAGGGTTGGTGTGAACCAGTCACAGGGCAAGGGGCAGGGTCCCTGGTCCACTGGGTCTCCATAAAGTCCGGGTATGAGCCGTGGGCAATGGTCCCTGCAGAATATGACGTGCAGAAATATCTTGGTCTCAAAGGACCTTTAATGTCTCAGCCCACCCTTGTCAACAAACCAAAGTGTTCCCAGTTGGGAACACTGGGGAGTTCTGAGACCCAGCAACGTGGGCATTTGGGCAGTGTCCAAACAGGGCACCCCGTCTGGGCCACTTGAGGCCCCGAGGGGAAGTGACTTGTCCAAGTGACTTGGTTGCAAAGTGGCAGAACATGGTCTTAGACCCCGGCCTCCTGTCTTCTGGAGTTGAGCTTGGCTTCCACACCGTGAAGAACTTTCGCTGCACTTCCCTCAATGTTCCAGCAACAGTGGTCCTCCTCTGGTCTCTAAACATGGCAAACTCACTCCTGCCCCAGGACCTTTGCACAGGTGATTCTCTGTACCTGGAATGTTTTTCTCCTTGATGTTTGCATTGCCAGCTCCTTCTTGCACTTCCATTCCCAGCATAAATGCCATCTTAATTTTGACCTTCCCTCATAACTCAGTTGTCTGAGTTTGCCAGGGCTTCTGTAACAAATTTTCACAGACTAGTTGGCTTAAACAACAGAAATATATTGTCTCGTGGTCCTGGAGGCTAGAAGTCCAAAATCAAGGTGTTGACAGGGCCATTCTCCCTCCAAAGTCTATAGGGTTCGGGCAATGGCCAGCAATCCACGACGTTTCTTGGCTTGTGGCAAAACTCATTCTCTGCCTCCATCTGATGGCCGTCTCTCTGTCTCTCTCTGTGTCCAAATGTCCTCTGCTTGCAAGGACACCAGCCATATTGGATCAAGGGTTCACCCAATCCAGTCTGACCTTGTCTTAACTAATCGCCTCTTCAAAGACTCTATTTCCAAATGGGGACTGGGGAGGTCAGGACTTGAGCATATCTTTTGGGGGACCCCGATTCAACCCCTCACACCAGTCTGACGTGGGCGTTGGCTCTTTTCCCTCATTTCACCTTGTTTTCATACCTGCACACACTCCTCCCACCCCAGGAATTTCTCGGTTCTAGTTTGGAGTTGATCATCCATGAGGCAGGGGACGTATGTGCCTCGTTCTCAGCTGAGCCTCCAATGCCTAAAGCACATCATAGGCGCTCCTTACCCTTGGGAAAAGGAATGAAGCAATGATTGTTTTGGGGTGACTGTAGTTTGACCCAAGAAATATCCTAATCCAGCAGTGGGGGGGCCTGGTGCTTTGGCAGTGGCTGACCACATGGCCGGCCGGCCTTCCCTCCCACACAGATGGACAAGGTGCAGGAGAATAAGTCTGAGGCACAGGGAGACGCCCACAGTGAGGGGCTGCTCCGGGCTGGGGAAGGCTGGGCACGTTGGGAGGAGGGGTCCAGTGAAGGCCACCAGCAACCGGCAGGCCCGGCCTGGCCGCAAAGCAAGGGTTTTTCATGGACCCGAGGCACAGGTGACAAACGCAAAAACAAGTAAACAAGCCCCAGACCTGGGATCATCCTAACCAAGAATTAAGGCGCTGCGGCAGAGGTCCCGGGGTGTGGCGACGCCAGGCAGGGCTCTCCAGGGAAAGGGAACCAATAGGATATGGAGATCATCTGCTGACCTTTCTCTCTCTCATGCTTTCTTCCTTCCACCCACTCATCCATCTCTCTCTCTCTCTCTCTCTCTTTTTCTCATCTATCATCTATCTATCTACATCTTTATAATCAGATTTATTTTAAGGAATTGGTTCCCACAACTGTAGGGACTGGCACATCTGAAATCTGTAGAGCAGGATGGCAGGCTGGAACCTCAGAAGGGATTTGATTCTGAAGGCTTGAGGCAGAATTTCTTCTTCTCTGGGGAACCTCCATTTTCCCTCACAAGACCTTCAACTGCCTGGAAGAGGCCCACCCACATTATTGAGGGGAATCCCTGTTAGTCAGTCAGCTAACGGTCAATGCTAACCACGTCTACCAAATTGCTTTACAGCGACACCTAGGTGAGGGTTTGGTTAAGTAACCGGGTACTGTAACTTTGCCCAGTTGACACACAAAGCTGACTGTCATAGGGGGCAAGGGTCCCCAGAGAAGGTCCTGCGCTTCTCCCATGCCGCCGTGGTGGCGCACAGGGCAGGAGAGCCCGGGCTGAGGAACTCAGATGGAGCCCGCATGGAGAGGGTGGGGTGAGCCCAGGTCGGGCCTGGGCACACGTGTGACCTTGGGAAGTCCTGAGCCTCTCTGGGGGCATATAACAACGGACACCTGCCTCCCCAGCCTCTTCCCAGGGCTGCAGTAAAGGCCGCCTGGGTGGGCAGGCATCGGGCCTTGTATGCGGTACAAATGCCAAGTGGTTACCACCCACCAGCTGATAATCAAGATGCAACTTCCCCACAGCAAGAGGCGTCAAAATGATGACAGACGCTTGGAGCCAGGCTCACGACTCTTAGATGGGCAAGGGATGATAGCCACAGCGGTAATTTGTGGTGACAGCAATGATTAGAGACTGCATCTACGAAGAACATCCCATGTGCCAGGCCCTGTGATAAACACTTTGCAGGCACCACTGTATCCAGCTGGCATCAGCTCCAAGGAGTATGCACCACCATGACCCCATTTCACCCATGACGAAACTGGGGCTCCACGAGGTTCAGTTGCTCCCCCAAGGTCGCCCAGCTGGTAGGTGGCAGAGTGGGGATTTGAGCCACGAGTCCTCATCCAGGCCTCCCCCTGAGCCACCGAGGGTCAGGGCCTCCCCTGGGACCACCTGAGCCCCAGCGGGCAGGGAGGGGCAGCTGGAGTGGGGGCATTTGCTCCTTTTCTGAAAGCGAAGATGGTGAATGGGGGTTGGATGTGGCCAAACTGGTTGGGCGTCCGTCTCCCATATGGAGGGACCCGGGTTCGATCCCCGGGACCTCCCGGTAAAAAAAAAAAAAAAAGAAGATGGTGAATGATTCACGGAAACGCTGTCACCCTCGGCTGAGGGCTAGAAGGTCCCCAGTGGGCCCTCCACCTACTGCTGTTTTCGTTTCCGGGACCGCTCAAGCAAGTGCCATGCTTGGCTTGAACAAGGGAATTTATTAGCACATGGTTTTGAGGCAAGGAAAAAGCCCAAATCAAGGCGGCCTCAGGGCGGTGCCTGCTCCCCGAAGACTGTGGTGCTCTGGGGCCAGTGGCCACCGTCCTCGGTCCTTATGGCAAGGCCCGTGGCAGCATCTCCTCGCCTCTCCCTTCTCTTCTGGGTTCTGTTGATGTTTGGCCTCAGGCTGCAACCTCTGGGCTTTAAAGAACTCAGTAATAGGGTTAACCCCACCCTGACTGAGGTGGGCCCCACCTTACTGAAGTCGCCTCATCGAAAGTCCTACTCACCACGGGTTCACAGCCATAGGACTGGATCAGGTTGAGAACATGTTTTTTTCCTGGAATACATACAGCTCCAACCCCACCACAGCTCCTAAGATTCTGCAGCAAAAACAGGAGCCTGAAAAAGCTTAAATGTGTACTCCCCGAGGGAGAGCACTAAAACTCTAATCTCCACCAATTGCATTAAACGTGCCTGGGTCCTCCCTGGCTAAAGATGGAGGTCATTGACCGGAGCTGCTTTTAGGACCGAACCAGGTGGCCTTTTGCGTGCAGTAAGCAATACAGGGGGGACACTGTGGTACAGCCAAGCTCAGTCCTCAGAGGGGCCCGGACCGGTCACCTGTGACCTCTGAGCCTCTGAGTTTCCTCTTCTGTACAATGGGAACAATATACCCACTGCAAGGTTTTCATGACAAATAGAATAATCTGGGGGAAGTACCTGACACTGACTGTGTTCTTAACACAGGGTAGATTAGACAATTAGGAACCTGTGAACTTTAAGTAGGTGTCAAGTAAAAGAGTATTCTTCACAGCAGCCCCCCTATATCCCCCCCACCACCTTGGAGTACTTCCAAGAGCCCGGGACCCCACCTGCTCCCCAGCTGGTTTCCAGTTGCTAGGGTTGTTGTGCCCTGAGGCAGAGTCGCCTCAGAGACCAAAAAGTTCCCGCCTGGAAGTGAGTCCCCAACGCGCTGCCTCTCTTGCAGCAGAAGGTCCCGTGTGGGAAGCGATGGGTGCAGTGTTCGGTGGGTGTCTGGAGTGCAGGGGTTGAATAGTGTCCCTTCAAAATGCATGTCCACCTGGAACCTGGGAATGGGCCCTCATCTGGAAATAGGGTCATCGCAGATGTTAGAGGTCATTCCGGATGGGGTGGGCATTAGATGCCGCATGGCATCTTACGAGGAGGGAAATCTGGACACAGAGGAGACACACAGGGAGAATGCCATGTGACAGTGGAGGCAGAGGCTGGAGCAGTGGCCACAAGCCAGGGAATGCCGGGATTGACTGCAAACAGCAGAAGCGAGGAGAGAGGCCAGGAGGAGACAGGCCAGGAACATTCCTCCCCCAGAGCCTTCCGAGGGAGCATGAAACCTGCTGCCCCTTGATTTTGGATTCCTTCATCACCACAAAGGTCTCCCCTATGCTACCCCTTTGTAGCCACCCCCATCCCCTTCCCCCACCATCCCTAATCCCCAGCAAATACTAATTTGTTCTGGAGCTGTTCAAGTTTGTCATTTTGAGAATATTATATAAATCGAATCATACAGTATGTGACCTTCTGAGATTGTTTTTTTTCACTCAGCATAACGTTCTTGAGATCCACCCAAGTGGGTGCACGCACCCACAGCCCGCTCCTGTTTTACTGCTGAGTCGTATTCCATGGTAAGGCTATTCCGCTGTCTGTTTAACCCTTCACCTATTGTGGGGCAGTCTGTTTTCTTTCCCACTTGGCTATTCCAGATAAAGTTGCTATGAACAATTGGGGTTTTATGTGGACAGAAGTTTTCACCTCTCTGGGATAAATACTCAGGAACATAATGGCTGGTCCAGGAGGCTGCCTGAGTCTCCTCAGGCCAGGTGGGTGTGCCTGGGGCCAGCTTGCTCTGGAGAAGCCAGCTCAGGATGCTTCTGGGTGAGGTGAGAGGGTGTGCACAGAAGGCCATCGGAGGAACTAAGAGCAAAGGTGAGAAGCAGCAGCCAGCCTGTGGGCAGCCCCTGCCCCAGCCTGCAACCAGACGCCCACCTGGGGCTGGGGGCGGGCACCCCGGTGGTGACTGTGATCGGTCCCAGCCTGGCCACGTGACCTCAGATGATCCAATCAGATGGAACGGGTAGGTTTGCATTTCATTCTGGGGTGGGGGTCCCTGAAGACCTGGCCTCCAGGGCCGTGTGGCTGGAGGTGCTGGGCTCCAGGAGCTCCTGCCTCTCCCATACAGACCAGAGGAGGCCAAAGCAGGTCTCACTTCCTGAAATCAGCTTTGCTTTAGGTCTGGTGTGACTGTAGCTAAAAGCCACGGATACACGCCTGTGCAGGGAAAGGCAATTAGCAAACACACAGTGCCACCGCTATTCTCACTTATCTAATCGGCCAAGATGCTCTGCCTTCAATAGAGGCATGTGATGGTTTGTGCAGCCGGGGTGGGGTGGGGTGGGGTGGGGTGGGGTGGGAGGGCCCTCACTCGTGCATTCACAGCAAGCCCAGGCAAGGTGAAAGCGTGATTGTGCTCTAGAATAGATGTCCTTAACCCCCTTGGAGGGAGGCTGTTCCAGGGCTCCGGTTCCTGCTCTCCTGGTGGCCCGGGGGTCTGCGTGGGGAGCTGTGAGTACAGGGGCCAGGGAGGGGCTGGTGGAGGGGTGATGGAGGCTGGTTCCACAGCCAGCCCCTCTCCCAGCCCCTCCCATCCTCCATCAGGCCCGCCCAACTCCGGTTCTGTCCGTAGAACCCTCCATCCTTCCATGTGGCCTCCTCCACTTTCTTGTCTTCTGGAAGTCTGCTGAAGCTTCTAATGCACCGACAACCCTCCCTTTTGAGTATATCCCTTTTTATTTCTACCCTTTCATTTCCGTGGTGCCTTGGGGAAGGTGGCGGCGCACTCAGGCCGCCTTTTGAACGGGAGAACCCCATCTGCCTTTTTAACAGGTCTCCAGGTGGCGGCCATAGCTGCCCCGGGCAGGCGGTCTGCGAAGAAATCTGCCACGATATGCCAATGACTGGCCACCTGGGCCTTCTGGGTTCCCTTTATAGATAGATGTGCCAGACAATTCCGTCCATCCTTAAATTCCTCACAGGCTTAAAACAATAGCTCGGCCAGGGGCGATTTGCTGAGTGAAAAGTCCTCTTTAAAGTGGTGGAGGCAAGTGGCTATTGGGCCAAACCATCTTGCTCTGCTCCTTCTCCTGGGAGGATGGTTTCATGCATAGGAGAGAATGTGTGTCTACCAGCTTGGTCATTCAGCGTGAACCAGTCCTTGGGACACCGAGGGAGCGTTTGGAATGATTGCAGACATCTCTGTAAACACTGTCTCTGTGTGAGCCTGCTGGAAATGGCTGGTGTTTTTCCATTTTCCAGAGCCCACCCTGTGGTGCAGAGAGACTATGGAGCTTGGAAGGTCTCCAGGTGGGAGGCGTGGGGTTTGGGTTTCCAGCCAGGCCTGGCTCCACAGCCCGAGCTGTTTCGTGACACATGTGTCTACCACCATCAGCAAGTTCTGAGCCATCCCTGGGCACCCCACATGGACCCACGGCGCCCTGGTCCCATCAGTCGTTTTCTATCCATCGCTCTCGGTGGACTACATCGATTAGCCAAAGACACAGCAGGGCATGAGCAACCACTGATTGTCAGCCCAAGGCTGCCAGGGACAGCCCAACGCGGGCTGGGGGTGATGGCTGTCAGAGGGGTGGGTGCCTCTCCTCTGCCAGCTGGGATCTCGGAAAAAGACAAAACTGCACCAAAGGACGGCTGCTGGCTCCAGTTTATTTTTCGGCCCAAAGAGGTTTTTTAAATTTTTATTTTGTTAATTTTATATGTCACACTATATATTTGGTTCATAGTAATGCATTCATACAGTATTTGTCCTTTTGTGTCTGGCTTGCTTCACTCAGCATAATGTCCTCCAAGTTCATCCATGTTGCCATGTGATTTACCACTTAATTTCTTCTTACTGCTGCATAATATTCCATCGTGTGAATAGACCACAGTTTGTTTATCCATTCATCTGTTGATGGACACCAGGGTTGTTTCCAGCTTTTGGCAATGGTTATGAATAATGTTGCTATGAACATCGGTGTGCAGATGTCTGTTCGTGTCACTGCTCTCAGTTCTTCTGGGTATATACCCAGTAGTGGTATTGCAGGGTCATGTGGCAAGTCTTTATTCAACTTCTTTAGGAACTGCCAAACAGTCCTCCACAGTGGCTGTACCCATTCTGCATTCCCACCAACAGTGAAGAAGTGTTCCTATCTCTCCACATCCTCTCCAACACTTGTAGTTCCCTGTCTTTTTAATAGTGGCCATTCTGATAGGTGTGAAATGATATCTCATTGTAGTTTTGATTTGCGTTTCCCTAATCATGAGTGATGTTGAGCCTTTCTTCATGTGTTTTTTGCCATTTGTATTTCTTCTTTGGAAAAATGTCTATTCAAGTCTTTGGTCCATTTTTTAATTGGGTCATTGGTCTTTTTATTGTTGAGTTGTAACATCTCTTTATATATCCTGGATATTAAACCCTTTTCAGATATGTGATTACCAAATATTTTTCCCCATTGAGTTGGCTGCCTTTTCACCCTTCTGACAAAGTCCTGTGAGGTGCAAAAGTGTTTAATTTTGAGGAGGTCCCATTTATCTACTTTTTCTTTTGTTGCACGTGCTTTGGGTGCAAGGCCAAGAAATCACCACTACTACATTTCCTTCTAGTAGTTTTATGGTCCTAACTTTTATATTTATTTATTTATTTATTTATTTTTTAAAAGATTTTATTTATTTATTCATTTATCCCCCCCTTGCTGCTTGTGCTCACTGGGTCAGCTAACCAGCCGTGCGGGCGGGCTTGCCTTCACCAGGAGGCCCCGGGAACCGAACCTGGGGCCTCCCATATGGTAAACGGGAGCCCTACTGATTGAGCCACAGCCGCTTCCCTTAACTAACTTTTATATTTAGATCTTTGATCCATTTTGAGTTGATTCTTTTATAGGGGGTGGGATAGGGTTCGTCTTTCATTCTTTTGGTTATAGATATCCAGTTCTCCCAACACCATTTGTTGAAGAGACTGTTTTTTCCTGTTAGCATGGGCTTGGTACGTTTGTCAAAAACCAGTTGACGGTATAGGTAAGAGTTTATTTCTGGGTTCCCAATTCTATTCTACTGATCAATGTGTCTATCTTTATGCCAGTACCACGCTGTTTTGACCACTGTAGCTTTGTAATATGTTTCAAGGTCAGGCAGTGAAATTCCTCCCACAGTGCTCTTCTTTTTTAGAATGCTTTTGGCTATTTGGGTGCACTTACTGTTCCAGATGAATTTGGTAATTGCCTTCTCTAATTCTGTAAAGTAAGCTCTTGGGATTTTGAATGGTATTGCATTGAATCTATAAATCAGTTTGGGCAAGATTGACATCTTCACGATATTTATTCTTCCAATCCATGAACATGGAATGTGTTTCCATTTGTTTAGGTCTTTTAAAATTTCTTTTTTTTTTTTTTTAAAGATTTTATTTATTTATTCATTTATCCCCCCCTTGCTGCTTGTGCTCACTGGGTCAGCTAACCACGCCGTGCAGGCGAGCTTGCCTTTACCAGGAGGCCCCGGGAACTGAACCTGGGGCCTCCCATATGGTAAACGGGAGCCCTACTGATTGAGCCACAGCCGCTTCCCTTAAAATTTCTTTTAGCATTGTTTTGTAGTTTTCTGCATACAGGTCCTGTACTTCTTTGGTTAAATTAACTGCTAGGTATTTGAGTCTTTTTGTTGCTATTGAAAATGGACTTTTTCCCCCTGATTTCCTCCTCAGGTTGTTCAGTACCAGTGTACAAAAACATTACTGATTTTCGTTTATTGATCTTGTATCCTGCTATTTTGCTGAACTCATTTATTAGTTCAAGTAGCTTTGTCATGGATACTTCAGGATTTTCTAAGTACAGGACCATGTCATCCGCAAACAGTGAGAGTTTTACTTCCTCATTTCCTATTTGGATGCCTTTAATTTTTTTTTCTTGTCTAATTGCCCTACCTAGAACTTCTAGTACAATGTTGAATAACAATGGTGACAGTGGGCATCCTTGTCTTATTCCCGGTCTTAGAGGGAAAGCTTTCAACCTTTCCCCATTGAGTATGCTGTTGGCTGTGGGTTTTTCATATATGCCTTTTATCATATTGAGGAATTTTCCTTCTATTCCTATCTTTTGAAATGTTTTTATCAAAAAAGGATGCTGGATTTTGTCAAATACCTTTTCTGCATTGATTGAGATGATCATGTGTTCTTTTTCCTTCAATTTGTTAATGTGATGTATTACATTGATTGATTTTCTTATGTTGAACCACCTTGCATACGAGGAATAAATCCCACTTGGTCATGATGTATAAGTCTTTTGATATGTTGTTGGATTCGATTTGCAAGTATTTTGTTGAGAATTTTTGCATCTATGTTTATTAGGGAGATTGGTCTGTAATTTTCTTTTCTTGTAGAATCTTTATCTGGCTTTGCTATTAGGGCGATGTTGGCTTCATAAAATGTGTTGGGTAATTTTCCCTCCTCTTCAATTTTTTTGGAAGAGTTTAAACAGGATTGGTGTCAATCCTTTTCAAAAGAATTCACCTGTGAAGCCATCTGGTCTTGGACTTTTCTTTGCTGGGAGATTTTTGATGATGGATTCAATCTCCTTAAATGTGATTGGTTTGTTAAGTTCTTGTATTTCTTGTAGCATCAGTATAGGTTGGTTATGCGTTTCTAGAAATGTGTCCATTTCGTCTAGGTTGTCTAGTTTGTTGGCATATAGTTTCTCATAATATCCTCTTATGATTCTTTTTATTTCTGTGGGGTCATTTGTAACTCCTCCCCTTTCATTTCTGATTGTATTTATTTGCATCTTCTCTCTTTTTTCTTTGTTAGTCTAGTGAGGGGTTTGTCAATTTTATTGATCTTCTCAAAGAACAAGCTTTTGGTTTTGTTGGTTTTCTCTATTGTTTTTCTGTTCTCATTTTCATTTATTTCTGCTCTAATCTTTATTATTTCTTTCCTTCTTTTTGCTTTGGGATTGGTTTGCTGCTCTTTTTCTAGTTTCTCTAGTTGTTCAGTTAAATCTTTGAGTTTAGCTTTTTCTTGTTTTTTAATATAGGCTTTTAGGGCTATAAATTTCCCTCTTAAGACTGCCTTCGCTGTATCCCATAAGTTTTGATACGTTGTGTTCTCATTTTCATTTGTCTCAATATATTTACTGATTTCACTTGCAATTTCGTCTTTGACCCACCAAATATTTAGGAGTGTGTTGTTCAGTCTCCACACATTTGTGAATTTCCTTTTTTCCGGTCTTATTGATTTCTTTTCTTTTTTATTTTTTTTATTTATTTTTTATTTTTTATTTATTTATTTATTTTTCGGTCTTATTGATTTCTAGTTTCATCGTATCATGATCTGAGAAGGTGCTTTGTATAATTTCAATCTTTTTATATTTATTGAGAGCTAAATTGTGACCTAACATGTGGTCTATCCTGGAGAAAGATCCATGGGCACTTGAGAAGAATGTATAACCTGCAGAGTTTGGATGCAGTGTTCTGTATATGTCTGTTAGGTCTAACTTGTTTATCATATTGTTCAAGTTGTCTGTTTCCTTGTTGATCTTCTGTCTAGTTGTTCTATCTAATGATGTGAGTGGGGTGTTGAAGTCTCTGACGGTTATTGTAGAAATGTCTATTTCTCCCTTCAGTTTTGCCAGAGTTTGTCTCATATATTTTGGGGCACCCTGGTTAGGTGCATAGATATTTATGACTGTTATATCTTCCTGGTGGATGGTCTCCTTTATTAATATAATGGCCTTCTGTATCTCTTATACTTTTTTGCATTTAAAGTCTGTTTTGTCTGATATTAGTATAGCAAATATGAGTGTGAATGTGCAGGAGCGTGTAAATGTATAGGCATGAGTGTGTGTGTATGAGATGAGTGAGTGTGAGTGGACATATGTGTGAGGGTGTGAAAGTGAGTGTGAGGGTGTGTGTACATGTGTGAAGGTGAGTGTGTGCAAGAGTGAATGTATGAGTGTAAGGGTGTGTATGTAAGAGTGTGTGTTTCTGAATGTGGAATATGTGTTTGTGAGGGTGTGTGTGATTATGAGTGTATGTGAGTGTATGTGCAAGTGTGCACTGGTGTGTCTGAGTATGTGAATGAGTGTGAGTGTACAAGTGTGAGCATATGTGCATATAAGTGTGCATGTATGTATGAATGAGTGTGAGCATATGCCTGTGTACGTGAGCACAGGGTGTCTGTGCTTTGACCCTGTCTGCCGTGTGAGTGTGTATGCGTGTATGCGTGTGTCGGGGGCAGAGGCACACCTACAGGCTCCTTCCCGCCCCCGTGCACGGCCCTCCCTGGGGCCCCTCTGTGCAGCCGTCAGAAGCTCTCCAGTCTGGGGGTTACGAGCTCTCACACTGTGATTCCAAAATTTAAAATTCCAGAGTGACTAGAGATCACCTGACTGTTGTGCCATTCTTTCCAGGGGCATCTGGGTGGGGGACGAGGTGTAGTGCAGGCAGCAGTAAGGCGTGGAGTGACCCAGGGGACTCCCCTGGTTTGGGGGTGCATGGGTGCTTCTGTCTGTGGGGAGGAGGGAGGCAGGGCAGGGGTCGCCAAGGCCACATTCAGGGGCGTGGCAGGACGGTGGTCTGCCAGATGCCCTCAGGGGTCTGCACAAATTGGTCCAAGGAGGGATGGAGAGCCATGGGGGGTGGGGGGTGTCCAGAAAGGAAAGCCTCCGCATCATGCTGCCAGCTGCCAGCCGGCGAGTGTTCACCATGTGCCCTGCTCCGTGCTCTGTCTTCTACAGGCATCAGCTCAGCTTGTTTTCTGCCCCACGCTGTGGACGCTGTGGACACGGTCACGCCGTCATCTTAGCACCGAGCAAAGGCAGCAGGTGCAAGTCTCAAGACACCCCAAAGACAAAACAAGGATGAATGCCTCAATTTCCAAATAATTTGGTGTGTCTCCCTTTAAATAACAAATATCCCTGGTGTATTTTAAATGATTCCAGTTACCCAAATCAATTTACAAACAACTTTTCCAGGAACACCAATATTAGATAATGCAAGGAACAAACCAAAGTGGATATTTTATCTTCTTGTGTAATTAGCTCGGTAGTTTTCTTTTACATCTCCAGAGAGGAAGCAAAGTTGTATAAGGCAAGTTTTGGTATCTCAGGATGCCTGAAATCATTAATGGCAAAAGTTTGAAACGAGGGATCCTAAGAGCTAATCAATCAGGAAAATCATCTCTTTCGATGGAGAAGTATCCATTTCCTTCCTGTACCCATACTCTTCACCTGGCGGCGGGGGGGTGTTCTCCAAGCCTATGTCGATTGCTGTTTGAGCATATACTGACAGCATCCCTGATCTCTCTCTCCTCTCTCTCTCTGTCTCTCTCTCACTCTATCTCTATCTCTATATCATCTATATCTATATGTATCTATATCTATATCTATATCTATATCTATATCTATATCTATATCTATATCTATATCTATATCATCTATCTATATCTATCTATGTCTATATCCCAAATAGATAATTTACTGGAGTTTTCATCTCTCTGTGTGTTTTGCCCAATGTGGGTTTTTTTCTTCCCTCCTTCAGATTCTAAGCAGGAAACTAGGTTCTTTGCATTTCCTTGCTTTGAGAAATTTATAGAATGCAATGCAGAAAGCTGCGCTATTGCTTTCTTTTGTAAAAGCCTCATTTCATAGAAGAGATTGGTTTTTCAGGAGGAGAGGGAAGGAAAAAGTGTTTTTGAGGACGGGGAGAGGAGGGGTGTAGGGGCAGGGATCCAGGAGCCTGGGAAGAGGCTTAAGTGGGAGGGTCCACCTGCGTGGGGACTCTGTGCCATGGCTTGGTGATAGGACTTCAGCGGGGGCTGCTGCTTGGATGGCCGGAGGGGGGGGGGCTGGGCCTGTACAGACCCCCAGGCAGGCCAGGATTCCCTGCAACCCTGATGGACGGTCATCTCGGTGGTCCAGGCCAGACACCAGTGCCCCCACCCAGGGGGCTCTGAGTTGGTTGGGTCCGGAACAGGTCAGGGCTTTAAGAGGAAGGGCCTTTTGTGGCCTGGCCCGGGACAGACCCTCATGGCTGGCCAGGGAAACTTCTGAGCCCAGGAAACAGGATGGCAGCCAGAGGTCTCCCCTCTGAGGTCCAGCAGAGTGCGGCGAGAGGGACTGGCTGGATCCGGAAATGGGGCCTATGAGATGAGGCTGCTGTGCCTGGACTACTTCTTTCCAGCTTTTCTGTAAAGTCTTGTGAAATGGGTGAAATGGTGAACCCCCTTGGGGTGGACTAAGGGGGACTGGCGTTTTGATCCACACGGGGAATTGTTTGGGGCACATTTACCCTCAGCGGCCACAGGGGGCAGCATCGAGTACCAAAGGTGAGAGCAGGGCCAAGGGGGGCTGGGAGCAGGGGGCTCTGAGAGTTGGGAGGGTGGCCTTGGGCTGGGGATGGGGTGGGGGGGTGGAGAGAAACAGGCCAAAATCAGACTCACCCCTGGCCCGCCTCTCCTATATCCCCCATAGCTCCCTCTTGCCTCACTAAGCCCCACAGTAGCTAGAAATGAGCCTGGCTGGATTATTCTTTCTCCAAATGGGACAGGCGCACAGTAGGTGATCCAAAAGTTCTGTGCATTGAATTAAACAGAGATTAAAGAGTGCGCAGCAGCCAGGAGATGGTGGCAGGATCACTTCGGAGACCCTCATCCCAGGATAGGGCCTCTCATGGGGCAAAAATTACCACCCAGGTAGCTTCTGGCTCAACCTGGTGAATGTGTTTAGTCAGTGCCCTGGAGTGGCCCTGGAGGGCCTGCCTTCTGCCACCAGGTGACAGAGCACACCCCAGGTGAATTACACCTCCTGGGCCAGGCCTTTCTATAGCAACCAGCTACTCTGGGTCTCTTTCCTTCCTCCCTCCCTCCCTTCCTTCCTTCCTTCCTTCCTTCCTTCCTTCCTTCCTTCCTTCCT
>JAKSZT010053786.1:1562270-1600519 GCA_026826555.1 Tolypeutes matacus | reverse complement strand
TCCTTCCTTCCTTCCTTCCTTCCTTCCTTCCTTCCTTCCTTCCTTCCCACTTCACCCCCTTGGAGAAGAAAGGATTTGGGCTCTAGGGTTATGGGGTTGGCTGAACACATGACAACGGACACTGGATGGATGAGAGTGACAGCAGTTTATGAGTCATGAGTACTCACAGCTAAGGGGACGACACCATCTGCCATGGGGGCCAGGGTAACAGGGGCCACGTGGTAAAGAGTGCACCAGCAGGGGCTGTGGGAGGTGGGTGTTGTAGTGACAAGAGGGTGGGTGACCCCTGCTTCCTGCAGGGAATGTGTTTGTCTTGCTTGAATAATTCCACCGACGGGCAGGGAACTCAAGCCCCTACTCAGGGTCAAGCAGGAGCAGTGCCTGGTCTCTGGTGAAGGAGGGCTGTTTGGCTAAGGGACCTTATCCACAGGAGCAGAGGCGGAGGGCACCTTGCAGTTAGGCTATTGGAGCTCCCCTCAGCTACCCCAGATATCAAGGCAGCATATTGGGTCTTAATTTTGGGACTTTAACCACAGAAAGGCATGAGAGAAGTAGTCAAGCAGACACCTGGGGGAAGAGTGTCCAGGTGGAGGGAACCATCAGTGCAAGGGCCCTGAGGCAGGGCCAGTGGTCAGAGCTGAAGGATTTGGGGTTTATTCTGCATGAGATGGGAGCCACTGCAGGGATTTGGCAAAAGCTGTAGGGAGGCAAGGACGGAGCGGGAGGACCACAGTAATCCAGGTGGGAGCTGCTAGAGGCCTGGGCCAAGGTGGTGGCTCAGGGTGGTGAGAAGGGATTGGTTTCTGGATATATGTGGGTTTTTTTGTTTGTTTTTTTATTGTGGATAAAAATAAAAATTTTCACAATACAAACCAATATTTATAAAATGATATATAAATATATATGCGTATATGTACATTTGCTTACATAAATGTTATTTTTTTTCATAAATATTTTAAAAGATACTTAGATTACATAAATGTTACACAAAAATTACAGGGATATATGTTTGAAAGTATTTCCACCCTCTCAATTAGAGGTGGAGTGGACATCAACATCCCAGAATCCTCAGGATTGGGGAATGAACTATGGACTAGAGTGGACTTACTGGTATTCTACTATAGACCTGGGATCATAGCAATGGAAGAAATTACAGCATTGATGTGGAGGCAGTGGCCACTGAAGGCTCTAGGGGCAGGGGGAGGGAAAGACAGGTGCAATATGGGGACATTTTTGGAACTTGGGAATTGTCCTGAATGACATTGCAACGACAGATATAGGCCATTTTATATCTTCCCATAACCTGCAGAATTGTGTTGGAGAGAATGTAAACTACAATGTGAACTATGGTCCATGCTCAGTGGCAAAGCCCCAGGATGTGTTTATCAATTGCAATGAAGGTGCCACACTAATGAAGGATGTTGTTTATGTGGGAGGGTGTGGGAGGTGTGGGGAGTGGGGCATATGGGAATCCTTATATTTTTTGTGTAACATTTATACAATCTAAGTATTTTGAAAATATATATATATTTAAAAATCCAACCAAAATACAAATAATAAATCATGAAAAAAATAAGAAAGTATTTCCAGACAGTGTGACTCTGAGGTAGTTGGTGAAGTAGAGGAGTCGAGGAGACTCCAGGCTTTTGGTCGGGGAGCCTGGAAGGTGGAGCTGCCATGGCCAAGGACAGGGAAGACAATGGGAGGGGCAAGTTTTGGATGGAAGAGTGGGGGTCCGGTTTTGCACAGGCTGAGTTAAGATGGACAATTCAGTGGGATAGACAGTGGGCAGCTGGATAGAAGAGTCAAGAGTCTGGGAGAAAGATCCAGTCCAGGGCTGTCCAATTTGAGGGTCCTCAGACTGTAGATGATCTTTAGATCCATGAGACTGAACGAGGTCCCCCAGGGCACGAGCTCATGTGAAGAGAAGGGGGCCACGAACTGAACCCTGGGGTCCTTCAAGCTCAAGAAGTCAAGGAGAAGAGAAGGAGCCAGTACAGGGGTATGGGAAGGAGCTGCTTCTGGGGATGTCTCAGTAGCCATCATAGAACTGGTGATGAAGCAGGAGGGAGAAGGCAGAGTCACTGGGGTGAGTAGTGAGAAGGAAGGGGCCTAGTGTAGCCATGGGGGCTTCAGTGAGGATGTGGGTAGTTCAGCTCTGGAAAAGGAGGGAAAGCAGAGCTTATGGGAAGGGCTGGGCAGGAAGAACTGTGAAAGCTTTGAACGGAGCAAGAAAGATTATTGAGCGTCCAGCGCACTCTTTGAGCTATTTTACAGCTCCATAAATTGTAGAAACCTGGTAATGATGCAAATCATTCTTGTCCATCGAAATGCAAATGAAGCGCCTCTAGTGGAATGTGATTGAACGTGACCCTGTGGCTAGACCAGCTTTGCATCCACCGCACATCCCTCTCAGCGTTCTTGTGATTCCTTCACTTCTCCTTTACACTGCTGGAAACATTTTTCTGGTTCCTTGGTTCATGAATGAATTAAATAAAATCTTTGACCCGTGTTCATTTTATATTTGCATGAGAGTCATTATTTTTACCTTTTCAAAAGAAATATCCTTTAACAAGATGCTGGGAAAGCGGATGTAGCTCAAGCAACTGGGCTCCTGTCTACCATATGGGAGGCCCCAGGTTTGGTTCCCAGGGCCTCCTGGTGAAGGCAAGCTGGCCTGGGCTGCAGAGAGCTGACGGCCCATGGCACAGAGAGCTGATGGCCCGCGCTGCGGAGAGCTGGCGCAGCAAGATGACGCAACAAAACGAGATGCAGAGGAGAGACAGTGAGAGACGTAGCAGACCAGGGAGATGAGGTGGCTCAAGCAATTGAGTGCCTCTCTCCCACACCATAGTTCACGGGATTGGTTCCAGTGCCTCCTAAAGAGAAAAGCAGACATGGAAAGCAC
This sequence comes from Tolypeutes matacus, assembly GCA_026826555.1. Taxonomy (NCBI): domain Eukaryota; kingdom Metazoa; phylum Chordata; class Mammalia; order Cingulata; family Chlamyphoridae; genus Tolypeutes; species Tolypeutes matacus. The sequence goes on along the minus strand of JAKSZT010053786.1, from coordinate 1,597,611 downwards.
ACAGTGAGCAGACAGCGAGAGTGAAAATAACAAGGCGGGGGGGGGGGGATAAAGAAATAAAATAAATCTTTTTAAAAAAATGCTGATAGGTGGGAGATGGTTTTGGATTTTCTCTTGGGATGGGTTAAATTTTCCCAGGAGAATCTGACCCAGAGCACTTACCTGGGAGGGGATGGGTTAGAGGGTGGAGCCAGGGGCCGCCACGAGGGGCTCAGTGCGTGCACCTATGAGCTTGGTCCTGGCCAGGCCCAGCCTTCCGGAGAGAGCAACACCCCTGGGCCTGTGTGGGGTGGGGGCCTCCATCGAGCTCCCATAGGCCTATCTGGGAACACTGCCGTGTCTCACCCCAAGCTCCCCCGCAGTGTGCTCCTCCGCTGCCCCGTGTGAGGAGGGTGGAGGCCAAGGAAGCAGCCTCTCCCAAGCTCAGTCCACTTGGGATTCTCCAGGGCTTGGCCCCAAGAGGAGGAACTCTGGGGATGAGGCTGCTCAAGGAGGGAGAAGCAGCCAGCTGGGCTCCTCCGTCTCCTGGCTGGGACCTCCTTCCCGGTCGCCGTGCACATCTAAGAGAGACTGGACCCCCGGAGGGCTACGTCTGGAAGGGCCTCTCGTGAAGGGCAGGCTCTTTTTGGTGGAGGTCGGCCACCAGGTCCCCGGGCCAAGGCCCTGACCATTAGCCCCCTGCCCTGGTCCTGGGCTCCCGCCTTCCCAGCTGGCTGGGCCGGCCAGGGAGTCGCGGTGCCCTCAGTGAGGCGTCCTCAGGAGACGCCTTGGGCCCCAGGCACAGGTGTCCACAGAGGTCACAGGCTGTGGGGCGGGGCCTGCCTTCCTATTCCCACCTGAAGACGACACCGGCTGGGGACCCAGTGTCCACCCCCTCTCCCTCCCCAATGACATCCGGGGCTCCCTCTGGGGATCATCCCCACCCTGCCTGCCACACCATCCGGGTAGGGACAGCAGATCCCGGGGGTGCCCTCTCCCCTGCAGGTCCCCCTGGAGGTGCCTCTTCCTGACCCACAAGTCAGGGGGCAGGTGGGGAGCCTAGCACAGCCCCCACGGGCTTTCCTGAGGCTTTGAATTTGGAATGGAACGATGCAAGGATGATAGAAAATGTTGGGGTGTGTGGAAAACAGTTTGGCAGTTCCTCAGAAAGTTAGACAGAATTACCACACTACCCAGCAATTCTCCTAGGTAGAGACCCAAGAGAATTGAAAACAGAGACTCAAATAGGTACTTGCATGCTAATGTTCTTAGTGGCATTATTCACGAGAGCCAACAGGTGCAAATAATCTACATCCATTAACGGACAAATGGATAAACAAAATGTGGTCTCTCCATACAATGGAATATTATTCAGCCATCAAAAGGAGTGAAGCTCTGATATACGCTATAACGTGGTTGAACCTTGAAGATGCCAGGCTGCATGAAATAAGCCAGAACACAAAAGGACAAATATCTCAGGATTTCACTTATAAGAAATCTCTAGAATAGGCAAATTCCTAAGGGCAGAGAGTAGATTAGAAGTTACCAGGGGCTAGAGAGAGGGGAAATGGAGAATTAATGCTTAATGGGCGCAGAGTTTCTGTTTGGAGGAATGGAAACGTTTCTGTAACGCAATGTGGTGATGGTGACATTGTAAAAGTAATGCCACTGAATCGTACACTTAAAAATGGTTAAAAAGCAAATTTTATGTCAGATATATGTTGCCACAGTACCTAAATAAAATACATAATAAATACAATAAATAAATAATACAATAAACTAAACACCTGATAAATAAAAGAAAAAGAAATGCATGGGCACATGCACTAATCCTCGCTGGGTTCACCCTGGGGCCAGGGGGGTGATGAGTTGCTGTGATGAGTTCTGGCTTATCTGCTCTGTCCCTGCAGGCCATGTATCTGGAAACATCTAGAATGGGGTGTGTGCAGGAGAGATGCCTGCTCCAAGATGGTTGAGCCCATGCCTGTCCTTTCTGGGATCTTGTAGTGGGAATGGACACAGGAAGTCTTCCCCAAAGGTTATCACTGCCCCCTCCCGCTGCTTTAACCTGGTCTGCTGTTGCATCCAGTCGCTGTTTGGTCTGAAGCTGTGATGTGGGAGACCCTGCATGGAGCAGGTGCTGATATTCAGTGGCAGGGAAGCATGGCATGCTCAACACCATGAAGGTTGGCCAAGGTCACAGAGGAGACTGGCCAAGGTCACAAAGGACGTTGTCCAAGGTCACAGAGGAGACTGACCAAGGTCGCAAAGGACGTTGTCCAAGGTCACAGAGGAGACTGGCCAGTTGCTGAGCAGGTCCCAGGCCCTGAGTCTATGGCTGCTCTCTCATCATCACCACACGAAATCCTCAGGGTAATGGCCTCCAAAGAGTGGGTGAGGCCACAGCATGAGGAGGAGAAGAGGGAGTGGGGGCTGGTGAGGGTGGTGGCTCCTGGAAACCTCCGGCTGAACGTATGGGTGAACAGCCTGGCTTAGTCTCCCGTGGCTGCCGGGACAAAGCACCACGGGGGGCTTCAAACAGCAGAAAGTGATTCTTGCCCAGCTCTGGAGGCTGGAAGTCTGAAGTCAAGGTGTCGTATAGCCAGGCTCCCTTCCTTGCCTCTTCCAGCTTCTGGTGGCCCCTTGGCGTGTGGCTGCGTCAGCCCAGTCTCTGTCCCCACCGCCCCGTGGCCTTCTGTGTATGTGCACGTCCCTCCGCATCTCACCCCCACCCCACGACCTCATCTTAATCACATCTGCAAAGACCCTAATTCCAAATAAGGCCACAGGCTGAGGTTCTGGATGGTGTGAATTTGGGGGTGCGTTGTTCAACCCACTACACCCTTCGGGGGCAGCAAGCCAGCGCCATCCTATTTCCAAAGCTCTGCCATGTAAGTCCCGGCAAGGCAGAGGACCCTCCTGCATGGGCCCCTCTGATCACAGCCCACCCTCCTCAATCCTTGGTCCTGACGCCCCTCTCAGCCCTGCCTGGGGAACCCTGAGGCTCAGTGCATGAGGCACATCCAAGGCCCTGGGGTCCTCTGGGTCAAGTCCAACACCTCCTGTCGGAGTCGCCTCCTGCCTTCACGTGTTGTCCTTGGAGCCGGCCGCGTGGGCATGAGGGGTCTGCCACGGCACGCGGCCCAGTGTGGCACCTACCTCGGCAGAGGGGGGCATGTGCAGGCAGCGCCACAGGCTCCAGGGGCAGGTGCTCTGGTTCCTGACGTGGAGATGACCGTGTTGCTGCAAAGACGAGCCAGCCCACTGGCACACATCCCTTCCTTATTAAAAAGAGAAGCCATGTTCCACGTCATGAACTCATTTTTCACTAAATAAGGAATAGGACCCAAACATCCTAGATGGGGAAAAAGTCAACTATTAGCCAGCCAGCTAGGCCCCTCCACGCATGAGTGAAAATTAAAATGGCCATTCAAATAATTTATGTAAATTAAAACCTCTGACTTTTAGTTTGTGGATCAGGGATGCTTTGGTTCTTTTTTTTTTTTTTTTTCCTGAAATTTTTTTCTTTATGAGAGAAGTTGTGGGTCTACAGTCATGCATAAAATAGAGGATTCCCATACACCACCCAACCACCGACACCTTGCGCTGGTGTGGAACATTTGTTACAATTGATGATAGCACATTCTTGTAATTGTACTATTGATTAAAGTCCATGGTTTAAATTAGGGTTCGCGGTTTGTGTAGTGTATAGTTCCATGGATTTAAAAAAAATTTTTATTCTGTTACCATATATACAATCTGACATTTCCCCTTTTAATCATATTTAGATATATATCTCAGTGCTGTTAATTGTGTTCACAATGTTTGTGCCACCATCACCAAAACATTTCCTTCATTCCAAATAGGAACCCTGTACATTTTAAGTGTTAACTTCCATTTCCTATGCCCACCTCATCCCCTGGTAACTTATACTCTAGATTCTAACTCTATGAGTTTGCTTATTCTAATTCTTTCAAAATCAGTGAGATCATACAATATTTGTCCTTTTGTGTCTGGCTTATTTCACTCAATATGATGTCTTCAAGGTGCATCGATGTTGTCACATGCGTCAAGACTTCATTCCTTTTTACAGCTGAATAATATTCCATTGTATGTATATATGCCACATTTTGTGTATCCAGTCATTGGTTGATGGACACTTGGGTTGCTTCTATCTTTTGGCAATTGTGAATAATGCTGCTATGAAAATCAGTATGCATGTATTTGTTTGAGCCCTTGCTTTCAATTCTTTTAGGTATACATCCAGTAGCAGGGTTGATGGGTCATATGGTAGTTTTATATTTAGCTTTCTGAGGAGCCACCAAACTGTCTTCCATAGAGGCTGCCCTATTTTACATTGCCACTAGCAATCGAGTGTTCCTTTTTCTCCACATCCTCTCCAGCACTTACTAATTTCCATTTTTAAAAAAATAGCAGCCATTCTAAAGGGTGTGAAATGGTATCTCATTTTGGTTTGGATTTGCATTTCCTTGTTGGCTAATGATGTTGAGCATCTTTCCATGTGCTTTCTGGCCATTTGCATATCTTCTTTGGAGAGGTGTCTGTTCAAGCCTTCCCCCACCCCCGCCTTTTTTTGAGGTTTTAGAATGTCTCCCATTTATTATATTAGCAAGAAAATCACTATACAAAGCTATTACAAAGGTAATAAAATATTCTGTACAATTAAAGCCATTTTGACATTGTAAAAATGATAGCACCTTGATATGAATCTTAATATTAAATAACTGAACAGTACCTGAGAACTTTTAAAAATTACTTGGTCAGTGCCTACAAATTCACTCTAGTCATTAAGCATATAAAAATACTTAAAACAGTAAAAAAAAAAAAAAAAGGCTATTGCCATTCTGCCAGGCTCTGGATTCATCCTTGTCAACAGTATTTTCAAGTACATTCTTTAAAACACAAGTCCTCTCTAAAGTGTTCATCTGGTCTGAACCATGCTTTTAAGAGTGCTCATTACTCAAAAGCTTTGCTTATGTTTTCCTTTCAATCTCATCTTTTTTTAAAAAATTAACTTACTTATTTGCTTTTATCCGTTTTTATCCCCCCTCCCCCTGTTCTTGCTGTTTCTGTGTCCATTCACTGGGTATTTCTCTGTGTCTGTTTCCTGCCCTCTCTTCTTATCCCTCTCCTCCTGTCTTCACTGGGATCCAATCCTCAGAGACTCCAATGTGGGAGAGAGGTGTCCTACCACCTGTACCACCTTAGTTACTGGTTTTTCGGCACGTCTCGTCTTGGCTCTCCCTTGTGTCACTCTCCTGTTACGTCATCATCTTGCTGTGTGGCTTGGCGGGACCTGACAGTGCATCCACTCGCGGGGCCTGGCGGTGCACCCGTGCACAGGGCCTGGTGGCCCATGCAACTTCTATATTTTTCTTTTTTTCATTTTTACTGGGAGGTCCCAGGGATCAAACCCAGGTCCCTCCAAATGGGAGACAGATGCCCAACCATTTGAGCCACATCTATATCCCCCTGCTATATCTCTTAAGGTTGACCAAAGATACCTAGAGTTATAGGCATTTCCCATACAGGATGGTCATATAATAAATCAGGCTTGGTTTATCTCCAGCGTTCCAAAAACCAGACCTAGAGAGAAAAACTAGGTCTGGGGACACATGCATGGTTTCTAATACAGCAAATGTTTAGCTTACCCTGATTATCACAGAATCAGGACAGCGAGACTATTCACATCCTTTTTTAAATTGGGTTGTCTTTTTGTTGTTAAGATGAAAGATTTCTTTATATATACTGGCTATCAATCCTTTATTGGATATGTGGTTTCCAAATATTTTCTCCCATTGTGTAGGTTGTCTTTTTACTTTCAAAGTCCTTTGAGGAACAAAAGATTTTATTCTCATGAGGTCCCATTTACCTATTTTTTTTCTTTCATTGCTTGTGCTTTGGGTATAAAGCCTAAGAAACCATTGCCTAACACAAGGTCATGAACTTGAACCTACATTTTCTTCTAGGAGTTTGATAATTCTATCTCTTATGTTTAGATCTTTGGTCCATTTTGAGTTGATTTTTGTATATGATGTCAGGTAGGGGTTTTCCTCCTCCTCCTCTTTTTCCTCCTCCTCCCCCTTCCTCTTCCTTTTCTTTTTTTGCAAATGGAGATCTAGTTTTCCTAGTACCATTTGTTGAAGAGACTCTTCTTTCCCAATTGAGTGGCCTTTGCCACCTTGTCAAAAATCAGTTGGCCATGAATGTGAGTGTTAATTTCTGAGCCCTCAATTCTATTCCTTTAGTCTATATGTTTGTTCTTGGGCTAGTACCATGCTGTTTTGATTACTGTGGTTTTGTAATTCGTTTTTGTTTTTTTTATTTATCCCCTCCCTTGCTGCTTGTGCTCTCTGCGTCCATTTGCTGTGCGTTTTTCTGTGTCTGCTTGTCTCTGTGTGCTGTGTGGACTGTCAGTTCACCGCGCCACGCGGGCCAGCTTGCCTTCACCAAGAGGCCCTGGGAATCGAACCTGTGGCCTCCCATATGGTAAACGGGAGCCCAACCACTTCCCTGTAATTAGTTTTAAGATCAGCAAGTGTGAATCCTCCAGCTTCATTCTTCTTTTTCAAGATGGCTTTAGCTATTTGGGGCCCCTTACCCTTCCATATAAATTTGATGATTGGCTTTTCCATTTCTGCAAAGAAGGTTCTGGAATTTTGATTGCGACTGCATTGAATCTGTAAATTGCTTTGGGTAGTATTGACAGCTTAACGATATTTTGTCTCCCAATGCATGAACATGAAATATCCTTCTATTTATTTAGGTCATCTTTAATTTCTTCTAGAAAAGTGTTGTAGTTTTCTATGTACAGGTCCTTTACATCCTTGGTTAGATTTATTCCTAGATATTTGATTCTTTTAGTTGCTATTGTGAATGGAATTTTTTCTTGATTTCTTCTTTTGATTGTTTATTATTTGTGTATAGAAACACTACTGATCTCTGGATTTTGATCTGGTACTCCACCACTTTGCCAAATTCATTTATTAGCCCTAGGAACTTTGCTGTGGATTTTTCAGGATTTTCTGTATATAGGATCATATCATCTGTAGATAGGGAAAATTTTACTGCTTCCTTTCCAATTTGGATGCCTTTTATTTCTTTTTTGATAGTGTAATCAATATATAATGGTGTGTATTTTCCTTCATGTTTATCTTGTTTGGAGTTTTCTGAGCTTCTTGGATGTGCTTATTCACGTCTTTTACTAAGTTTGGGAATTTCTCTGTCATAATTTTTTTGACTATTCTTTCTTCCCTTTTCTCTCTTTTTTCTTCTTCTGGGACTCCCATAATACATATATTGGTTTGCTTAATGCATAGCTATCTCAGACTATTTTGCTTTTAATATTTCTTTTTTCTTTCTGCTCTTCAGCCTGACTCATTTCAAGTGTCTTATCTTCAAGTTCACTGATTCTTTCTTTTGGCAGCTCTAATCTGCTCTTAAAATTCTCCTGGGAATTTTTCATTGCAGTTATTGTGGTGTTTGGTTCCTTTTTAAAATTTCTATCCCTTTACTTAGACTCTCATATTGTTCATTTATTGTTTTCCTGATATCCTACAGTTCTTTCTCTGTACTTTCCTTCATCTCTGTTTTAGTTTGCTAAAGGGCTACCAATGCAAAGTACCGGAAATGTGTTGGCTTTTTATAAAGAGTATTTATTTGGTTGCAAAAGCTCACAGTTCCAAGGCCATGAAAAGCCCAACTCAAGGCACCATAAGAGATGCTCTCACCAAAGTCAGCTACTGTTGATCCTGGCATTGTTGCCACATGGTGAAGCAAGGTACCATCAATCTCTGTGGAGGTCTTTGCCTTCCCTTCCAGATTCTGCCATCTCTTGGAGCTCAGCTTTGAGCAACCAGTCATAGGGCTTGTCTCTTTCTGGTCTCCTATATCAGTTTCGGCTCATCTGCTCTCTTCCATGTTCACCTGTAAGCTATCAGGCATATAGGAGGGCTGGTCTCTTCTTGAGCTGCTCCGTGGGCCCAGCCTCTTGGGGCTTCATGCTTAGACAATCCTCTCTCTTATACAGCAGGACCAAACATGGTGGCTTCCTTTTTTTTTTTTTTTCCTGTCTGTCCATGTGAGTCTGTTTATATCAGACCCAACAAGCAGGTGGGGACTCAACCTGAGTCATGCTTCACTGATGTATATAGTCAAAAGCCCCAGGGAAACAGATGTGGCTCAAGTAATTGGACTCCTATCTACCATATAGGAGGACCAGGGTTCGAATTCTGGGGCCTCCTGGTGAAAGGCAAGCTGGCCTGCATGGTGAGCTGGCCCTTGGGAGTGCTGCCCCATGGAGCAGTGCTGGCCCACACAGAATGCTGGAGCAGCAAGATGATGCAACAAAAAGAGACACAGAGGAGAGACAATAAGAGACCAGGGAGCTGAGGTGGCGCAAGAGATTGAGCGCCTCTCTCCCACTCCGGAAAGTCCTAGGATCGGTTCCTGGTGCTGCCTAAAAAGAAGACAAGCAGACACAGAAGAACACACAGCGAATGGACACAGAGAGCAGACAACAAGCACAAAACAACAAGCAGGAGAGAGTGGTGGTGGATAAATAAGCAAATAAATAAATCTTTAAGAAAAAAAAAAAAAAAAAGCCCTAACGCAATCTTATCAAGTAATCTAATCAAAGGCCCCTCAACTTAATTCAACGCAGTGAAAGGCTATCATGCCCCGAGGAACAGATTGGTTTACAAACATTTTTCTCTTTTTGGGATTCATAAAATAATCCTAAACTACCACAATCTCCTAAAGCATTTAAAAATTTTTTTGTACCTAAAGCATTTTTATAAGATCATTTTTGAAATGGCTTTGTTTGGTATGTAGACGTTCTTGCCCTCTTTGCTGATGTTTTCTTTTTATCCTCTTCCTTTGGATGGTCCATCAGTTCCTGTTTTTTTGTCTTGTACTCCTTTGTCGCACACTGTACATTTTAATACTTTAAAATGTTGACTCTGGGATTTACTCCTTGGGCTGTCTGTTTCTTGGTTTTGTAACCAGCTGGTGATAAGACAGAGATTTTTTTGAGCTTCAGCCCTCCCATCAGGAAGGTCTGCCTATGATGAATGCACTATGCAGGGATTTTCCTGTCTTACTGGGCCTCTGTGTTGTCCTGGAGTCCCCTGTTTACAGGAGTTCAGCTGTCCCCTCTGTTTCCCAGGGGACAGACCTCCCTCTCCCGGGTATCTGAAGCCAGCAGCCCCTGTCCCAGACTGCCCACCTCTGTATTTTTTTTACACTCTGTTCATGGTCTCAAGCTGCTTTTGCCTGGAGGGCAAATTCTGGGAGGAGGGTCACCCAGGAGGGGACTTTGCCAATTTAGTTTTTACCAGCCAAAAACAGGGCCAGGGACACACAAAGGGGGCACAGACTGGCTCCAAAGTGCTCAGTGGAGGGGGTCAGAAAGTGTACCAAAAACTTCTCTGATGGCTCCCCTAAGCTGAGCTTTCCTAGGCTGCCCAGCCAATGCAGCTCTGCAGCTAACTTTCCACCACAGCCTGGAGAAACTGCTGCATCTTTAAATCTCCACCATCTCTGCCTCTGTCCTGGGAGGATTAAAACAATAGCTGCCCTCAGAGCCAGGACCCAGCAATCTGAATTCACTAATTAAAGCTGTGATCAGTGATCAGCTGTGCACACCCCTGTTCTTGGGGAAGAGGACTTTTATGTCCCTTTCTGTCACCGGCTGCCAGCCAGGGACTGGACCCCATGGCGACCTGCCTTGAGAGTAGGGGATGGGCACCAGTAGCCACTGCACAGAGAGAGCAATTTACAGTTCTTTAGGGTAATTTATCAGCCTCGTCCTCCACTCTTTCCTGGATGCTGGACTATGTTCTTCTGGCCTCTGGGGTTTCAAAATAGTACGAGACAGTTCCAGTCTGCTTATTGGTTGTTTTGGGGGAAGGACTGGATCCTGGAGCTCCCTACTCAACCATCTTCTCCAGAATCCAGAGCTTTGGTTCTTTGTTGAACTGTCCAGAGCAGCATTGGGTGGGAAAGAAGTTTGGTGAGATCAGCAGGACCTATTACCCCAATCTACTGTGGGGTGGAGTCAGATGTTAAAAATGTCTGTGCCCTGAAGCCCCTAGGACAGTGTTTGGGCTTGGGATGGTCAGCGAAACCAGGGAGGGGCCTGAGAGCTGAGGACACAGGGGGCCCCAAAGTCAGACTCTGCTGTGTGTCCCAGCTTAGTCCCCCGAGCATCAGGTGTGTTCACCGGGCACATGGGAACCAGAATGGCATTTGCCTTGAAGGCTGCCTGGAGGACAATGTGCTCTGGTGGGAAGGGCATGGCATGGTGCCTGGCCCCCACCAGCAGACGGCAAATGCCAGTCACCATCTTCAATACACGCCTGATGAATGTTTCTGAAATTATCAGTCCTAGGAGGTGGGCCTTTCCCTCCTGAGAGGCTGCCTTGCAAAATCCTGGGATGTGGGCAGACATGGATGGACGTTGGTGGACATGGCTGGATGTGGGTGGACATGGGTGGATGTGGGCGGACGTGGATATATGTGGGCGGACGTGGATATATGTGGGCAGACATGGATGGACATGGGTGGACGTGGGTGGATGTGGGCAGACGTGGATGGATGTGGGTGGATATGGGCAGACATAGATGGATGTGGGTGGATGTGGGCAGATATGGATGTACTTGGGCAGACGTGGATGGACGTGGGTGGACACGAGTGGACGTGGGTTATCAAAAATGAACACAGAAGGCTGTGCTCTTAGCATTTAACCCTCACAACGCCACAACCAAGATTGCGGTTCTGAATTTCCCGTGTCCTTTAGAGTAAATAACCAATTCACACCCTAAGAACGTACAGATTGGTGGGTTATAAATACAGCCGTTTGTTTTAGGCCGTGGAGTGAAAACTGACGTTTTTAGCACCGAGAAAGGACTGAGTCATTGTCCTGAGGCAGGCAACTGAGGGGGTCAAATTTAATTTGAGAACAGAGCTGGTAGGATTCGTGATAGAGCTGTTATGCTCACACACACACGCAAATTCAGCTCTAAGGAAGGTTATGGCTCATTTTATCTAAGGGATTTCCAAAAAGTGTCAGATGTGCTTTTGGAAGGAGGGCTTGTGAGTCGTGACGAGACCCTGCAAGGTCTCCTCCTGCCGGGCACGTCTTTGTGTGACGGGAGCCCCCGAAGTCCCCAGGTAGTGTTTGTCACATTCCCATGCTCGGTGGGTGGCTGTGCACGGGGCAGCCTGGGCCTCCGTGCCAAGGTGCCCCTTCCGATTAAATGTAACGGATTCATTATTCCCCAAGCGCCAGTAAGTTCCTTTTATTGTTCTGCTACTGCGTCGAAGGGAGCGGATCGGAGCAAGTGCAGTCAGGACAGATTGATGTATGGGGAGCACTGGCGGGTGGTGCCCACGGAATAGTCGAAGGACTTGAAACCCCGGCACCCGCTGCGCTGCTGTGAAGGAGGATTATTACCGAAGTTCTCAGCCTTGGTTGAGAGAAGAGGCAGAGGGATGAGGGTGAGAGGCCCGATCCACTAAGCGAGGTGTTGGCTGTGGGGGGCTAGAGGGGGCCTGGCGGGAGGGGCAGCAGCGACCAGGTCCGCTGGAGCTTCCAGGGGTGGGAGATGTGGGGGGGAGAGGGGGTGAGGGCTTCAAGAAGAGTCCTTGGTTTTCTTGTCTGGTCATGAGCATGAGAGTGGCCTGGTTGCCATAGGATGGGGATTTGGGGGGTAAGCCCAGGGGCAGGCGCCTTGGAAACCTTCAGGCCATGATGTTGGGGGCTGCTGGGATGGCTGTCTGCCCTGGGCTACTGTCCGTCCCCTTCCTCTTGTTCTCATCCACCTTCCCCTACGAGAGAATGATTTTGGAGACTGAGGTCCTGTCTACTGACAGAGCTTACTTGGAAAGGAAAAACAGCTGATTTCAGGCCAGTTGACTTTAAAAAATTTTTATCATAGTAACACATATATAAAAGATGCCATTTTAAACATTTTTAAGTGCGTCATTCAGTGGCATTAATGACACTGTGTTGTGCTGCCATCACTACCATCCAATCCCCAAACCTTTTGATGCCACCAAACAGTAACTCTGTCCCCGTTAAGCAATGACTCCTCCCTCCCGCTGTCCCCCAGCCGCTGGCAACCACTAATCTTTCTGTCTCTATGGCTTTGTCTATTCTAAACATTTCATGTACATGGAATCATACAATATTCATCCTTCCATGCCTGGCTTCTTTCACTCAGCATAATGTCTGCAAGCTTCATCCACGTCGCAGAGTGCATCTGAACTCCATTCCTTTTCATAGCTGAATAATGTTCCATGGTCTGGATTGTCTATCCACGCATCTGTTGATGGATGCCTGGTTCCCCCCAGCTTTCGGCTCTTGTGAGTTGTGCTGCTAACTGGCCTCATCTATTGGGAAGAAAAGTTTGAATGGAGTCAATAACCAGTGGTTTGAGTGAATTCAACTTTATTTTTTCAAAATAACCTGTAGTAGGATTGATGCCTCCTCCCCCCAGCCCTCCCCCAAACAAGCCCTCTCTCTTCCTATTTTAGCTCTGCCAGGCCTTTTGACTCTTTACTCTCCTGGCCTCAGTTTCCCAGGCCAGTTTCCTGGGGCCTCGTGGGGCTGAGTCCTGAGCCTGTCAGGCGTGACCGTGAGGTCTCGTGCTGCTGGGGGAGGAAGGCGCCGACGCGGCTCTGTCCCTGTAACAGGTTAGCCAGTGACACATAATTCCTGGGCCCGCTGGTGAACTTCAAACTATTCCTCTTGGATTTATTTCCAGTGTGGATTTAGCTTCTTTCCTACAGTGCTACCCATCAGTAAGGACTTATTTCGCCAAGGGAATTTGTCCTACGCCGGCTTGAGCGAGGTGCAGCCAGGAGAGACACGAAATCTTCACTCTGGGAAATGCAAAAGCATAAATTCTAAAGGGTCTCACCCGCTGAGGTGGGAAGGTCCCAGGGGGAAGGTTGTGAAAGAATTCGATAAAGTTTTAATAGCTCAAGACCCAAGGTAGCCGAATTAAATGGAAGCCCGGGGACCAATCTTTTCTCGATGTTAGAAAATGTGGGGGAATCTCTGCATCGACTCGGATGGTTCCTTGGGTGCTTTGAAATTCCAGGCCACACGAGTCGTTCTGGCCTCATCCGAGAGATGTAGCCTTCTGTCGGATCTGCCGAAAAGTGTCATTACCTGGGACCCAGGTGTAAGGAACTAAAACATGGAAGGGAAAATTTCACCTTCTGAGCAAGGTGCACAAAACCCATCAATTAGCATCGAGAAAGGCCTTTCCCCTCTCTTCCCTCTAAGGCGTTGCTGAGCAGAGCTGTTGAATGTGGGCTTCTCATCCTCCGCTGCCACGCTAACGAGCTACCTGTTTTTTTGTTTAATAACCCACGGCCTTCCTGTACTTGTGGCTCTATTCAGGAAAGTCCACACACAGGGGCAAGCTTGAAACTGGGTGGCTTCTTCTCCTACAGCCAGAAGGAGACCCAGGGCATGGCCCGTGCTGAGCACAGAGCTGAGGCAAGGCTGGGGAGCAGAATCTCCTGTCAAGGGAAGGGATAGCTTGGCAGGGGTCTCGTGCTGGCTCCAGCCCCCACCACAAAGCACTGATGACTGGTCTCCTCCCTTCCACATAAACCCGCCTCTCCGGGATTGGCCCCACCAGAAAAGGCACAGCTAGCAGCAAACCTGGTGGCATCGGCTGCCCCCCCTCCCCCTAGCTTGCAGGGCTGGCACCCACCCTGGTTGGGTACAGCTGTGGGATGGGTGCTGTGCTTTGGGTTGGGGTTCCCTTGGTGAAACATCTCTGACCACATCATCATCCTGTTCAAACATCTGAGTGTTTGGCAGCGACCCTGGGGTGGAAGTGCTGCTTCCCGGGAGCCTCCAAGGTGAAGTTCAGCCTCCTCAGCCCAGAGGCCAAGGTCCTCCAGGCTCTGGATGTGCCTGCCCTGTACTCTCACTTTCCACCACATCTCCTGCCCAGCCTTTAATGGGCAAGTCCCCATCCCTATTTCATATGCTGCATTGTCCTGTCTCAGGGCCTTTGCACATGCTAGTCCATCTGCTTGGAATGCCCTTTCTTACCACCTCTGTCAAAGTCCTAGCCATCCCTCAAGGCCCACCTCACGTGCCCAACCACTCTCCTCCCTGTCCTTACCAGCTCCTACTGCAATTTGTTTCATGTGCTTGTGTCTGCCTCCAGCACAAGGTTTAAGATTCTCAAGGGCAGGAACCTAGATGGACCCTTACATGGAGTAGTTGCCAATTAATCTTGTTAACAGCATGGACTTTGGAGTCCCACATACTTGTGTTCAAACCCTTGTTCTGCCTTTCCAATGCTGGGTGACCTTTGGAAAGTTACTTAACCTTTCGGGGCTTCAGTTTCCTAAAACTGAAATATTTTTAGTGCTTAGAATGTTCCAGGCCCTGTGATGAATGCTTTTATGCATTATCTTGATTATGAATTCTTCCAGTGTGAGATGGGGTTGATGACTGTACCTCCCTCTTGGAGTTTGGATGGACCACTCATGAGATAACGCTCAGAAGCTGCTCATGGTCTTCTGCTAGTTTACAGTCCGACTGGGCAGATAAGAAAGCTCATAAGAACAGGTGCTTGGTGACGCAAGGGGAATGTCTTCAGAGATACTGTGAGATCATCTCACAGGAGCACCTCACAGGAGTTCGGGGGAGGAGGGAGATGTTACTGGGATTGGAGGGGTCTGGGAAAGCTTCCTGGAAGAGGCAGCATTTGAACAGGGCAGGAGAAGGTGTTGTCACCTCAGTATTATTCCTGCAAGTCTTTTCCCACTTCCACAAGGGGAGAGGCAGCAGGTGGAGCTGCTGTGGGGGCTCAGCCTGCTGACAACCCATCTCCCTGTGCGTCAGGGCCTGGCGCCGTGAACTTGACCATCGGGCAGGGGTTTGTTTTGCTCATCTTTGTTTTCCCAGCACAGCGTTAAGCATTCTCCATGTTTTTTTCATCTTTCTTCATAAACACTGGAGTCTTCAATTGCTCTCCAAAGTTGTCTTCCAATTTGTCTTCATGAGGTCAGCCTCCCAATGTAAAGCCAGACCCCAGCGACCCAATGGCCCCAGAGGCACTCAAACAACGTTCCTAAGGAGGGAGTTCCCAAAGTCCTGCATCCTTGGAAGATTCTCCCAGAGGCCTTGGAATAAAGGAAACTCCCCCAAAGCAGGCTGGGTGCCCCCAAGTTCAGCCTGGAGTCAGGCTACAGTCTGGTCTAGACTTGTTTCTATCTTGGCTCATCATTTTATTCTCAGTCATTGGCCCAGAGGGATTGGAAATCTCATAGGTCCTCCAGAAGAAATGACAGTGTGAACAAATGAATTGAGGGAATGTCTGTTTACACCATGCTCTGTTCCCTTGCTAAAAGGGCCGCAAAGCCAGAGCTCATTGTCTCTGCCAAAACACCAGGGAGCTTTGTGAGCCGAGGGACACCCTCCTCTGACTTGGGCCCTCATGCACATGCTCTGGTTTCCCCTTTCCTTTCAATGAGGACAATGTTCCCATACATGTTCTCAAGAGGAAGCAGGAGCTTCCAGATCCTTTTGTCTGCCATTGGGAGCCAGTGTGGCCAGAGGACTTTCCTTTGCACAATTAAACCCATTCGTGCTGGCGACAAGTGGGTTTTAATAGAAAAGGCCCATCACCCATGCCCGCCTCTTACGTCCTCAACCTGAAGCGAGCTGAAGACGCGACGCTGACCAGAAAGCAGAAGCATAAATGAGTGCAAGGTTGCGGCTCCAAGTGCGTGTGTCCCAAACGATGGAGGAGCTTCTCCACCGTGACTCAGGGGGACGCTGTGGATGTACCCCTCGTGGACAGCCCCTGGGGAGGAAGAGCTCCGATTGTCGCCAGCGCTGCCTTTGGACAGCCCCAGGGTGGGTGGTCCTGGTAGGGAAGCCTCTGTGGAGACGCTGTGAAACCAGGCGACTCGCCTGAGATAGCAGCTCTCACAGACTTGAGACTTCATCACCTGCGGCACCGGCCACGACCTGCTCTTCACACGTGGCTCAAACAAGTACAAGGTCCAGCCAGGCTCGGTCACGCTCTGTCCCTGCATTTAAACACTGCTGCATGCGTGGGACATCTGCACGCGCCAGCTCTCCTACTAGGAGTGTGATCATCAGACCAAGACAAACAAAAAACCAACTCGAAAACGGGCTCAAACCTTGTTCTCTGCGGCGTTCTGCAGAGAAAGTGAAATGCTCCCTTGCTTTCATCAGGCTCACCCAGGAAGCTGGGGCGGAAGCGCTGTACCCACGTTTCTCGAGTGCTCTGTGCTCCGAGGGCTTGCTCGCACGCTAAGAGCACTAGAAGTCCTTTGAATGTCTTCATCTTCCATTTTCTGTTGGCTGAACTAAACCCCACCTTCCCCTCTGCCTGCCCCCCCATACCCCTCCCTCATACACAGCCTGGTCCTCCTTCCTGCCTCTTCTTTTCGTTTATTTTCTTTAAAACCCATCACGAGGTGGGTTCCTGGATTCCACCTGAGTTTGGAAGCCCCGTCTTTCCTCTGCTGCACCTGCAGGACCTGGGGGTGTCAGCATACAGTAGGAGCATAATCAGTGTTTGCTTCATGTCCCGACCATCCTCCCACCTGGCCTCGCTGCCACCTTAGGCCACCACCTGAATTGTACAGGGAACAGGTGAAGGTCAGGGGCTTTTACTTCGATGCCCCAGTCCAGCCTCCCCTGCAGGACCCCACATTTGAATTAGACTGAATGATTGATTCCCTCTTCCCGAACCCTGGCAGGCCCTTTATCCCCTCCTTGACATGGACTTTCAGGCATCCTTGGCCTATTGTCCTTGTCACCTTCAGCCTTCACCCATTTCTTGTTCAGTTGGGTCTCCGAGGTGCCACGGACAAAAAAGAGCTCAGTAACTATGGGGCAAAATCATCAGTTGCCCTGTACCCACAAAGGTGGGTCTCACGTCAAGAAAGTCCTTTTTAAGACTTGCCATGAATATAATGTGCCACCACATTCTCTTTGTTACCGCTACTTGAATGAAGCAGCAGTTGGGAAAAAAAAAAAATCTGTTTTTCATCTAGTGAAAAAAAAGAAATCCAATAACAGGGAACTCAACCATTTGCACTTCCAGATCCTTTTATCACAAATGGCCTTAGTGCCCAGACACACCACTGTTTCCTTTCTAGATGGATCGGCCCTGGAGCCAAGTGAAATTCCAGGCGGGACAGGGGTGGGGTGGGAGGCCAGGGCCCTCCGGCTTCCTGGAAGTGTGGTCTCGTGATGAGACTACATATCGGGCAGCAACTGACAGTGGAGGATCCTGGTGACTGCTCAGCAGGCTTGGCACCCAGGGGCTCGGCCGGCAGACCCCAGAGGACAGCACCCCACAGGGGTGCACAGGCACCGTGGAGAGCAGGCGCGACGGATGTCTTCCAGGAGGTCGACAGCCCATTCGAAGGAAGTGTTCTGGAATCCATCTAGTCATTCCCTCCTTGGATTTTCCTTCTTTTTTTAAGATTTATTTTATTTATTTCTCCCTACCTCCTTGTTGTTTTTCATTTGCCGTGTCTGTTTGTCTTCCTTGTTTCTTTAGGAGGCACCAGGAACCGAACCCGGGAACTCCGCCGTGGGAGGGAAGTGCCTAATTGCTTGAGCCACCTCCGCCTCCTGCTTTGTTGTGTCTCTTGCTGTGTCAGCTCACTGTCTTGCTCGTCTTCTTTAGGAGGCACCGGGAACTGAACTTGGGACTTCTCATGTGGTAGTCGGGTGCCCAACTGCTTGAGCCACATCTGTTTCTTTTTTCTATTTTTTCAAAATAAACTTTATGCCACAGTCACATGCTCTCAGAGGACTGGGGATTGAATCCCTGCTTAGAGTAACCTTGGCCAAGTACTTGCCTCTCTGAACCACTTCCTGGTCTGTAAACTTAGGAGGAGGAGAGTAAGTTCCTCCTTGCCCAGGTGTTTGCCTCCAGGTGCCAGGTAGGCTGGAGGCTGTGCACAGGTGCTGCTAATGGCCTTTCCCAGGGTCTTGTTAGCTGATCCATTAACCCTGGACTCCAGCCATGTGGGCCTTTTTTTTGGTAAATGTATGACTTTTCATTAAATTAACAAGAGTGGTAATGAGCCTCACTGGTTGCTAATAATAGCACGCTGCACAGAATGGAGCAATGCCATTGGGTTAGGGGATGGACTGTGCCCCCTCAGAAACAAGACCCGCAAGGTCCTAACCCCCAGGACCTCAAAATGTGATCTTGTTGGAAAGAGAGTCTTTGCACATGGAATTGGTAAAGTTCAAATGAGGTCATGGGGGGGAGGGGCGGGGCTTAATCCAATACGCCTGGGGTCCTGAGCAGACAGAAGAGACATAAATGGAGACCTGGGGAGAAGAGTTTCCAGCCAGCCGCCCTCCCTGTGGATTTCAGATCATTGCATGTGCCAGTTCCTTAAAAGAAGTCTCCGTGTGTATGTGTATGCATGCGCCCTTCTCTCCCCATCCGTCTCCTCCTGTCACCAAATTTCCTCGGCTTGTAAGGACTGCAGTCACACTGCTTGGGGCCACCCTGACTTGGCCTCGTCTTAGCTAATAGGGTCTTCAGGGCTCCTCTTGAGGAATGGGCTCACCCACAGGCATTTGTAGGGACATGATTCCATCCCTGCAGGGCGTGGGGACGGAAGGGCTCAGACAACCATCAGGCGTCGCTGAGCTCGCCATACGAACGCCTTAACCAGATGGAGGGTTCGAACTTTTCCAAGTGTCTCTAGATGGCTTTTATTTGACCCTAAAAGCACCTGTTCTAGGAGAGGAAGGCAAACGTTAGCACTGCATCTTATGCGGAAACTGAATCCTGGACTGGCCTCAGGCAAGGGAAGAAACTGTCCTGTGCTGAGCATCTAGTACCTGCGAGGAACTTTACAATAAGCACATCTGTCTTTCCACCCCGCTGCCCCTTTTGCTCTTGGGGAGACGGAGGCTCGGGGGCAGCTCAGTGTTCTGGATGGAGTCACGCCCCCTCAGACATGCCCGGGTCCCAGGCCCTGTGGGCGTGAACCCTTGGAAGAGCCTGAGAGTTAAGGCCAAACCAGGCCAGGGTGGGCCCTACACCACTAAGGCTGGGGCCTTGTAAGCAGAGGAGGAGTGGGGAGGGGGCAGCGGTTGTGCTGTGGATCCCCCTAATAGGAGGAGACTCTGGCCTGCCGTCTACACCATCTATACTCGATATAACGCAGGCGGCCAAGCCTGACCAACTAGAAACCACACGGGGGCCTCTACTTACTCAGAGGCAGAACCCTGTGACGGCAGGCAGTGGGTGCTCAGCCCCTCACAGGGCCTGGTGGGGGGAAGGTAGGGGTGCTCAGCCCCTCACAGGGCCCGGTGGGGACAGGCAGCGGGTGCTCAGCCCCTCACAGGACCCGAGGCGGCAGGCAGGGTGAAGCTCTGAACCGTGCTCCATGCCTAACAGACACGGTCAGCTTTTACGAGGTTACAAACAGTGGGCCTAGTTAACAGTTACCAGACCTCCTGATTCCTATCGCAGGTGCTCCTGCGATGCTTACATCCAACACCCCCCCACCCCCCCAGCCCCCCACCCCCCCGCCGCCGTCTATGAGGCTCAGGTGGCTGGCCAGGCCAACCCAGCCTTGTTCCAGGGCCTTGGCTTCATGGGAAGGGCATTCCGTCTTCATTTACTCTACAATTACCAACAAGCCACCCCCAGAATGCTGCAGACTTCCAAGGAAGCATGGTCTGCCGACTCCAAATTCCTGTTGTTTAAGCCAACCAGTCTCTGGCAATTTCTAACAGCAGCCCTGACAAACTAGGATACTCACGTTGACACAAAGTGACACAGATTTTGGCCACCTGGTACAGAGCTCTCACCACTGCAGGTAGCCATTTTCCAGGTTGGGTTGAGTCTATTAGGATGGTCAAAAAACAAAACAAAAAACCCCCCATCTCTCACTAGCTCCACCATTGAAGGGGACTGACTAGCTCATGTACTGGGAAGGTTCAGAGAAAATATGAATTTCAGGATTGGTTTGATCCAGCAGTTCAACAATGTTATTAAAAGCACTGTTTCTTTTGGTCCTTGTCTTCTAGGATGACATCTTTGTCTATAGGCAGCTTCCCTCACGGTGGCAAAAAGGCTTCGAGAGTTCCAG
Organism: Tolypeutes matacus; assembly: GCA_026826555.1. Lineage (NCBI taxonomy): Eukaryota > Metazoa > Chordata > Mammalia > Cingulata > Chlamyphoridae > Tolypeutes > Tolypeutes matacus. The sequence goes on along the minus strand of JAKSZT010053786.1, from coordinate 1,577,466 downwards.
ACCTCACATCTGCTACCATATCTCTTTCTGAGGCCCTTTCAGAAAAGCCAGGAAAAGTTTTTCCCAGGAAGCTCCCAGCAAATTTTCCTTATGGGCCACTGCCCCAAACTAGAACAAGTGTCTGTTCCTGACAATCTCAGGAATGCTCTGGGGTGATTGGCCAAGGCCTGGGCCACCTGAACCAGTCATTGTGGCACTGGGCTGAGGGGACAGAGGACAGGAGTATTGGGTCACCCTGACTGACTGGATGACCAGAGCTCGCCACAGGAGCCGGCAAGCAGCTTGTCTAAGCCAGGAGCTTCATGCAAGTACCTGTATCGTAATCAGGTCTGGCTACAGTTGTGGGGCTGGGGGCTGGGGGTTAGTGGTGGCTTCTGGCTGCTGGCGGGCAGCCAACAGAGTCCCCCAAGGAGGCTGCTGCTTTACTTTCCAAGTTCACAGGGGCTGAACAAACAGATTTGCGTAGCCACTGAAGCAACAGAGCTTCGGATTGGATGTGGGGATGAATTTCTAGACTCTCAGGGAAGGAAAGAACCAGACGCAGAGGCTTTCAAAGACTTGGTGTCCTCCCTAGTTTCTGGATATTTCCAGCCCCAGGAGCCAGGACCCCACAAGCCTGCAGATCTGGGCAGTGAAGGGCCTGTAATTGCCTCATTATTCAGGCACAAGTGCCCTTGGCCAGGTGGCAGGATGGGGAGTTGGGTGCATGAACCTGGCAGACCAGCAGTCTCGGCTGTGGGTCCCTCAACCAGGTGTGGGGCCCTGGCACCTGGGGGCTCTAAGCTCAGCCGGTGTGTTTGACAGGGCGCTGGGCTTGGCACCCGGCCTCCTCCAACCGGCAGGGCACATCAATTCCACTTTCATCAGTTGCAGATAAAGATAAGGCCCTTAGGGAAGCGGATGTGGCTCAAGCAATTGGGCTCCCATTTACCATATGGGAGGTCCAGGGTTTGATTCCCAGGGCCTCCTGGTGAAAAGTAAGCTGACCCACACGGAGTGTTAGCCCGCGCAGGAGTGCTGGCCCACACAGAGCGCTGGCCCACGCGAAAGGGCTGGTGCAGCAAGACGATGCAACAAAAAGAGACACAGTAGAGAGAAGGAGAGACGTAGCAGACCAAGCTGCTGAGGTGGTGCAAGAGATTGAGCAGCCTCTCTCCACTCCGGAAGGTCCCGGGATTGGTTCCCAATGCCTCCTGGGGAGAAGACAAGCAGACACAGAAGAACACACAGCAAATGGACACAGAGAGCAGACACGAGCCCAAAACAATGGGGCGGCGGGGGGAGAGAGAAAAATAAATAAATAAAATCTTTAAAAAAAAAAGACAAGGCCCTTAGTTAATTCTGAGCCCCAGGCTGTTCTGTGGATCTTCTCGGTTACTGCCTGGAACTGGTTCAAGTTCACCGACTGGCTCTGGGATCACCCGCAGGCTCCCCTTGGTTCCAGCATGCGTTTATTTACCCAGTGGTCATTTCTGAGCTGTCCCCGGGTGCCAGCCCCATCCTGCGTGCTGGGGAAGCAGAGGTCGCCCTGCACAGGGCCGACACCTGGGGAGCGCAGTGGAGTGGGGAGAGAGAACCTCGGGAGGACGCTGGGCGGAGCACGTTGGTGTGTAGGAGCAAGCGTTTCGGGAGCACTGACGATGCGGGGAGGGGGCTGGGCACGTTTGGGGGATGTAGGTTTGGCAGGTGTGCAGGGGGGAGGGTGTGTTGTACGCAGGGAGGGGTGATGGTAGAAAAATGAGGCTACATGGGTAAACTGAGGCTGGACAGGAAAGGCCTTGTAGAGACTCCTTTTTTAAAAAAATTCAAATTTTATTTAAATTCAAAAGATAAAATAACAGACAAAAGGCAGTGCAACAAGTTATGGAAGGATTACTCTTGAAAAATTCTATCCAGGCACTTTTATCTCATCTAATCCCATCAACAAACTTGTCCAGACTTCTTAATAGAGAAAGAAATGGAGGCCCAAACCCAGCTTCTGGGCCGATGGGTTCACGTGAGCACAGGCTCTGTCCGGCTGTGAGTGTGGAGGCAGCAGGGGAGGCGGAGAGCAGGCAGGTCAGAGGGCAGGGATGGGGATGGGGAGGGCAGTGAGGGTGGAGCCCAGGACAAGTCGGATTTCTCGTCAGGTGTAGTGGTGGCAAGGGTCAAGGTTACCTTCAAGGCATCTGCGTAGAATCCAGTTAGAGGACACAGGAGTGGGGGGTGGGCTTGGGTGGGTGATGGGATCCCCCGTAAAGACATCTGCAAGTCCTAACCAGGGGCCCTGTGGGTGGGAACCCATTTGTAGATAAGATCTTCCAAGATTCGGTTAAGATGAGGCCAGATGGAATCAGGTGGGCCTTAATCCCGTATGACTGGAGTCCTCGGGACTTAGGGAATTAGGATATGGAAGTCAAGAAGCTGCAGGAGGGTCCCGAAGGAGACATCGCTGTGGGATGGAAGCAGAGACCTACTGCCGGCAAGCCGCCACCAGGACTCTGCAGAAAGCATGGCCCTGCAGATGCCTCCAAAACTGGGAGGCAAAAGATTCCTGCTGTTTAAGTCATGACAAACTAAGACAGCAGGGGAGAGGGCAGCTCAGTGCCAAAGTGCCCACAGGACACCCGGAGAGTAACCAGAGGACAGTTGGACCGAGGGTCCGGAGCATAGCACAGATGGAGGGAGGAGACGGGGATGCAGGGTCGGCGCAGCCACTGTTTTCGTTTGGCGCCTTCCCTTCCGGTCTCTGCTCCTGAGAGAGACCGTGTGGTGCTGTGGGCACAGACACGTGGGCGTGAAGTCTGGCTGCAGCGCTCCTCAGCTGTGTGGAGGGTCGCGCATCAGATCACCCCACATCCTGGTCTGAACATGGGGGTCACAGTACCCTCTGCACAAAGCTATCGCTGACCTTAGCTGAGACGAGCTCAGCCTCCTGCATGGCACGTGCCGAGCACGACAAGCGGCATGTTGTCACTGCACGTGCACATGGACGTCACCTTCTGACCCACGCCACTTCCCAGCCCCCAGGACAGGAACCGTCCTTGAAGGCTGCGTTTATTGCAACCACTGGACATAGCTTCTGCTCGCCTCTGGGCGTGGAGCTCTGCTTTGGGGAGTAGATGCTCCCCAGGTCATTAACCTGGGACACAGCCCGGCTGCTTCCGAGCAAAGCCCTGGAGCTCCTGGAGAACACAGTGAGGTCATGTAACCTGTGCCCCGTCACTCTTTAGCCCTGGGGGCAGGACCAGCTGGACACTGGGTCAGGTGGTTTTGCATCATGTAATTAATTCACATGATAAAACTCGTTTGCAGGGGAGTATTCCTGGAAGAGGGTTTGGAGGCACCAAGCAATCCAGCACCATCCAGGCTGCTAGATCCAGAAACACACCGAGTGCATTAGTGCTTTAATGAAGGGCACCTGCTGCCTGGCCCCGGGGGACGAGCCCTGCTCAAGCACTCAGGGGTTTCTGTTTTCCATATGCCATGTTCTGCCTTTAGACAATGAGATGCATACACTGGGCCCAGGATAACAGTGCATCCAAATCTCCTTCTCTAAGGACTTGTGATTTCAGTGGAAATAATGAACAGAGACAAATACTGGCTGCCTTGTTCTACTACGAGACTGAGAGAATTCACGCTGAGGGAGCACCTGGGGGGCCTCCATGTGCTTGTCGGAAGGGTCAAGATCTATTTAGGTGCAAACCTCGAAAGCTGTTCCCCAAAGACCACTGAAAATTCAAGGGTTGGATTGGGGATCCATTCCTAGAACAAGAAGAATTTTTCCAGTGAAAAATTCAGTTACATCTGATTTGCTCATATCAGTTATATTTCATATAGTTTCTCTGATATATCATCAGAAGAATCCTAAATAGAAGGTTTGATTGTACATCTTTAATAATGCTGGCTTTGACCAAAAAAAAAAAAAAAAAAAAAAAAAGAGGATCATTTATGGATCTTGGAAGCTGCAGTAGGCATTAAATGCACAATATACTTAGTAGTTTCTTCCTTCAGCAGTGAAATTAAATCCTCAGTGAGGACGTGGCAATGTGTTAATTGCTACAGGGAATAAACGTAAGAGGTGATCAATTAGTGCTCCATGGATGGATGTTCGGGTGGATGGATGAATGGAAGATTGGATGGATTGTTGGATGTATCATTGGATGGATGGATGGACAGATAAAATGAGTAAATGAAGAGAAAGACATATGTCCTCTTCTCAAGTCATCACAATGATTCCTCACATTTCCATAGCATGTTATAATTGACATTTATATAATTGATATAAAAGGCATTCTCACTTGCCCGTCTTGTTGAGGCAGGTTAGTATAGGGAATGAAGGAAGGCAGCTGGGACCCAGCAGAGAACATGGCCGTGAGACCCCACCTGGAAACCCCCTGCTACTAAGGACAAAGCTGGAAAGATCCCACCTAGACCCTGGCCTATTCGAAACTCTTTCTGGGTTCAAAGGGAAGCCCCAGATACCTCCAAACAATAGGCCTCCCATTTGCTTCCTGAGAGCTAACAGGTGGGGCAACCAACCAGAACAGCAAACAGCTGGGACCCCTTCCCAGCATTAGGAAAGGGGAGGAGGAAAGGCCCTAAAGAGGCCTAACCCGGGGCCCAGGCTCGCATCTCACCCTGCAGCACACCCACGGTCCATGCCTCGGATCATGTACTTTCCTTGTTTTCCTGTTTATTTCTTTTTTTTTAAAGATTTACTTATTTGTTTATTCACCTTCATTTCCCCCCCCCCATTCCTGCTGTCTTTGTGTCCATTTACTGGGCAGCTCTCTCTGTCCATTTCCTGCCCTCTCTTCTCATCCTTCTCCTCCTGTCTTCACCGGGATTCGATCCTAGGGAACTCTGATGTGGGAGAGAGGTGTCCTACCGCCTGTGCCACCTCAGTTCCTGTTTTTTTGGCCTGTCTCATCTTGGCTCTCTCTTGTGTCACTCTCCTGTTACGTCATCGTCTTGCTGCGTGGCTCGGTGGGGCCTGGTGGCGCACCTGCACACGGGCCTGGTGATCTGTGCTCCTTCTATATTTTTCTTTTTTCAATTTTTACTGGGGGGTCCTGGGGATTGAACCCAGGTCTCTCCATATGGGAGACAGACGCCCAAACATTTGAGCCACATCCGTCCCCCTGCTATATCTCTTAAGGTTGACCAAAAATACCTAGAGCTACAGTCCTTTCCCATACAGGATGGTCATATAATAAATCAGACTTAGTTTATCTCCAGCATTCTAAAAACCAGACCTACGGAGAAAAACTAGGTCTGGGGACACATGCATGATTTCTTTTTTTTTTTTTTTTTTTTAAAGATTTTATTTATTTATTCATTTATCGCCTCCCTTGCTGCTTGTGCTCGCTGGGTCAGCTAACCACGCTGTGCGGGCGGGCTTGCCTTCACCAGGAGGCCCCGGGAACCGAACCTGGGGCCTCCCATATGGTAAATGGGAGCCCTACTGATTGAGCCACAGCCGCTTCCCGATGATTTCTAATATAACGAATATTTAGCCTACCCTGATTATGACAAAATCAGGACAGCGAGAATATTCACATTTCTTGTTTCTTAATAAACTCTTTACTCCCTTGCCTACCTTTCAGCGTGTCCTTAAATTCTTTTACACGACACAGGGCAAGAACCTAGAAGCCCAGAACCCAGAGCGTTCCACTAACATCGTCTGGTTGTCCTTACAGCACATGGACATCTCTGTCTGTCCTTCGGCTGACCATGAAGTAGGGGGACTTCCTGGTTTCCACATGAACAGCTTTGCTCTTCTGTGTTTTAGGCCAGTTCCATTTGGCAGAAATGACAGCAGTGTCTGGGGGAGAGTTTAGTCCCCAATAGCTTTCTGCCTCTGACAAGAGCAGAAGCTTCCATCTCACTGAGGTTTATTAGATGTAGCCTCAGGTGGCAGAGCAGAGGATACGTCCAACACTCGGGAAAAGCCGAAGATGACACACAGGCAAGGAAGTACTGGACAGAGCAGGACAGACGATGGGCATTTTTCATTTGGTAAATTATGCAACCAGGGAGAGCTATTTCCAAGGACCCTTGCAATGAGACACGGCCACCAACATCAGAATGGAAATCTAGGTCATCCAATTAACCTCGGTCCCCATGACAACCAACAGGGCGAGACACCTTCTCCTCCAGGAACAAGATGACCATGTAAGAGGGTGGGGTCCAAGCTGCACTCCTTCCCTCAAGATCCAATTATCTGGAAACAGAGGCGAGACTCGGCTCTGCTGGTCTCCTCACAGGTGCTCCCCCACTCTGGGCAGCGCCGGGTGGAGGGTCCAGGAACAGGGAAGGGATGCTGTGGCCAAGGCCATCGAAGCATCGTCCACTAGCACTGTGATGTTTGGAGGTCACACTGGCCTGGACAATGTCACAGTTCTCGAATCCTGTGTTCAGAGGAACCACTAATGGGGACGGGTGGGGGGTCTTAGCTTTTATTTGAACTTATATATATTTTTAGGTTAGATAATTTGAGAAAATGCAAAACAAAAGAAAAATGTGTGTGTGTGGGGGGGATTCCTTTGATCCAGAGACATTTCTGGCTCCTGTGCAATCTATGCTAATTGACATTTGTCTTTCGCATCATGGAGACGCCCATGCTGCGTCATTAGGATATTGAAACCACAACTATTTCTTTTTATTTATTTATTTATTTATTTATTTATTTATTTATTTATTTATTCATTTATCCCCCCCTTGCTGCTTGTGCTCGCTGGGTCAGCCAACCACGCCGTGCGGGCGGGCCTGCCCTCACCAGGAGGCCCCGGGAACCGAACCCGGGGCCTCCCATATGGTAAACGGGAGCCCTACTGATTGAGCCACAGCCGCTTCCCTAAACCACAACTATTTCTGATGCTGAGCTGTAGTTCTTTTCCATCAGGGTCAGACGGCACAGCAATTATTTAAAAAAAAAAAAAAGAAGGCGGATAAGGAACTTGCTTTGTAGGCTTAACTAAATTCATAGACTAGTCTTGTGATGCAATAGACTTTCCTTTTATCAGTACTGGAAAATTCTCAGGCGTCTGTCTGCAGAGGACAATAGGAGCCTAGATGCTTGATTTCTGTCCAGTATCTCCCCCCACCCCCAAACACTGGCTCATTGTTAGAGATGACACCCTCAAAAGACAAGAAAGCCGCCGAGATCCTGGCAGGCTTATATCTGAAAGGAGTGGTGAGAGGGGCTCTGTTTTTCTGATTCTATTATGGCCACCATTGGTTGGGAGAAGTGATAAAAAAAAAAAATTTCCATCTTCACACCATGTAAGTTTTCGACGTATTTGTTCCCAATTACTGTAGTGACGGGTTAGACTGGCAGGATGTGGGTGCAGCTGGAAATAAGGGAAAACTGTAGGCAAGGTGGAGGGGACTAACCCTGGCAGGAGGTGAGGATCATGTTCACAGGTGGCAAAGCGAAGGGGGATTCTGCCAGTTCAAAGGGGTCAGCCGAGCCCCTGGCAGCCAGCCCGAGAACGCAACGTGGCTGGCCCAAGTGGCCTCCCTGCCTGCCCGAGAAGCTGGACCTTGTGTTCTCCAATGTCCTTTACCACGGCTTGCTCCCTCCAGACGCTGGCAACCTGGGAGGCATGTGACCCTCAGCTCGCAGCCAGGAGGCTCCTTACCCCCATGGCAGTGGATAGGGCACTGTCCTGTGGTCACAGTGCTGCCCTCCCTCCTGCAGAGCAGGGGACAGTGGAAATGAGCCACGTGGGGTGAAGTGACCCAAGACAGAACTGGATCTCGCCTTCCTTCACTTCCCACCGGCTGGTCGACCTTGGGCAGAGTCTTTGGCCTCAGTGAGCCTCAGTTTTCTCCTCCATAAAATGGGCGCGGCGAGGATGCCTACGGAAAGGGACAGTGAGGATTGAATGAGCTGATGGATGCAGAGATGAAAGCTGTAACACGTGCAATTCACACTTGAAATAGTGTGTCAGGGGAACGCCTGGAAAAGAGAACGGTACGGGGAGAACCTAAGAGGGACATGGACTTCTTCAGAGACTCCCAGCGCCGTCGTCTCCCCCTGGCCCAATCACTAGGCCCCCAAGGGGTCTCTGCCAGCCATTCCTGTCCTGGCAACTAATTGTTTAAATAGTTTATTCCCCCCCTCCCAGGCCAGACAGGAGCAACCTCACCTTCAGCCTCTCGGCTGGCGAGTGGGCAGCGTAGCCCCCTCGGCATCTTCCTGGAGGAGCGGCTGGGAGGCCACTGAGGGCCCTGAAGGAGGTTGGAAGTTGCTTTTCATTTTTATCTGACTTCCTGTTATCAATAACTGCGCCCCCCCCCCCCCCGCCCCGGCTGCTGCACGGCTGTTAAAATGCACCAGGCAGGCCTGGATAGGCTCTGATTCACCTCAGAGACAAGGGAAAGGAATAGAAACCCACCAGAGCCGGATGGCTCTCCCTCTCCGCCTCCTCTCCCCCAGTGTTTCGGAGCTGGGGCGGGGTGGGGGGAGAGTACTTTTTTCTCGCTTATTGAATGTGTGGCAAAAAATGAGTAAGAGCTGAAGGAACAGTCAGCAGAGAGTCAAGTGTTGGCTTCTGAATGCTTTGCAGGCGGCAGGCGCTGTACCTTCTCCTGGAAACAGCTTCCTCTGTGATGAGCAGGACACAATGGCCTCTTTGTGCGGTCTGCCTGATCAGACACCAAGGCTGGGAACAGAGGCACGGGGCAGGGGAGGGATGGACTCGCCTGCGGCACCCAGGGGCTGGGGGCTGGCCCCCTAAATAGCCCAAGACCCCCCTCTCTGTGGGTCTTTTTGTGGGTGTCCTAACGAGAACACTTCCTCATCGACGGATGGGATCCTTGGACTGTCTGTCCAGCTGTCTCCCGTTAGTTCACACTGAGAGCCAGCATGACTCATGACCTTGAGCAAGCCATTGTTGGGGCTCCAGGAGGCAAGCAGGGAAAAAGTCTCGGGAAGGGAACGTTGTGTTCCGTGCTCCGGTGAGAAGGGCCTGCTTGGTAGACTCGCTGCAGAGACCTTGTGAAGGCGACGTTGCCCTCGAAAGTCCTCAGGCCATCGCTCAGAGGGCAAGGAAGAGTGGGGAGGTCGCTGGCAGGCGAGTGGGAAGAGTAGAGCAGGAATCCGTCTAGCCGCTCGGTTCCTGGTTATTTATGAAACTTCCTTCCATGGTGCAGTCTGTTCCAGGCACCGAAGCAGTCCCGGTGATCAAGTCCTTCTCGTGCAACTCACGTGGAGGGGATGTGTGATGAAAAACGGGCACTCTTACCCCGGTTTTGCCGGGGCACCTTTGGCACAGGAGTGTTGAGATAGTGCGGCTGTTGTGGATTGAATCATGTCCCCCCAAGGAGACAAGTTCAAGTCCTAATCCCTGGTCCCATGCATGAGAACTCATTTGCAAATACAACCTTTAAACATGGGATTCCTTGGGGCCAAACTGCATCAGGGTGGGCTCTTAATCCACCATGACCAGTGTCCTTCTAAGAAGAGGACATCTGGACACATCGAGCAAGAGAGAAGGCCGTGGGGCAGAGGCAGAGCTGAGTTATGCCATCACAGCCACGGAACGCCATGGATGAATGGCCAGCACGCTGCTGCCCGAAGCCTGCATGCTCCAGAAGGAACACAGCCCTGCCACCACCTTGATTTCGGACCTCTTGCCTCCCAGAACTGGGAGACTCAATTTCTGTTGTTTTAAGCCACTAGTTCATGGTCCTCTGCTACGGCATCTCCAGCAGTAAGACAGCTGGGCTGGTAGGAAAAATTCTGAGATGAATAATACATGGTCTCTGCCCTTGAGGAGTCGACCTTCCCGAGGAGTAGCTCCATAGGGGCAAGAGCGAGGCATCCTGGAGCCTCCTGAAGGAACAGGGAGGTGAGGGAGAGTTGAATTATGGACCCGAGACCTCCCGCATCAGAGCAGAGCAGGCAAAGTCACTTTAAAGAGACAGGGAGTTCTCAGTCAGCAGGTCTGTAATTGGATTTAATGTGCAATTTGTATAAAGATTGTGTCATGCAGAGAGAAGGTCATTGAAAAGGACCCCTTCCGCCACCTGTCCGAGAACTGCCCGGGAGATTCGACACCCTGGCCCAAGGTCCAGGGACAGGGACATTCTCAGGGCACAGAGGCACTTGCCAGGCTGCCTGGGTGTAGGAAGTTGCATTATTTGTGCACAGGTCTTCCTTCCTGCCCTTGCCATGTCTTCCCTGAGGGCGATGGGTACCCCTACACCCCGACTTTGGTCAATGGAGTGATAGTGGTTGTGATGTGAGGGAGGGCTTTAAATGTACTTGTGTCGTTTGCCTCAGCTTTCTTGGCCCTGCCATTTTCAGTGAGGAGAGTTTGCCCCTGTATCCCTTTTAGTCTGGGACCCAGGATGAGACCCATGGAGCTAAGCCCCAGCTGCTGCCTGAAAACTTATGAGCAGAAGATGAATGCTGTTGTTTTGAGCCACTGAGATTTGAGGGTTGTTACACAGCAGCAGCAGCACCGAAATCTAGCTGATACACAGAACCCAAGAAACACTCCAATCATAGAAGTGGTTTCATTGATCTGCTTTGCTCTGGTTTCTGGCTGTCCAAGCAAACTTCCACTTATAACTTAGCTTCCCTCAGAGTGTGCCTACAGGAAGAGAAGGAGCTGGTCAGGCGTATGTAGCTATTATTTGCTAATTTTATTTCTTCTCATATATTTCATGTTGGCTTTACATGTCAGTCTCCTGTGAACTGTTGAGAAGGGACCTCGCCAAGGCTGATCTTCTCTGGGACCCTGGCAAGGTTTGTGAGGCTCCAAGTGTGTGACTGAGCACTGGGCTGCGGTAAGGTCACTGAAGCCATGGCCACAGAGCCCTGAGGCCCCACTACCAGCCACCCTTCCCCAAGCCACTCCTCTCAGCAGCTGTTAAAAACTGCAAAGCCAAGTTCATGAGCCACTGAATACCAGGCAGCATTACCAAGATGGGATGACTGTGTCTGGTTACAGCAGTGGTTCTCCATTTGAGAAAGGGAGCAGCCATCATAATTTCCAGTGGCAGAGTCGTAGCAAGGGGAGCTGGGAGGGTAGGTGAGGTGTACTTATGGTAAAGTTCCCCAGGAGAGCCTGGTCTCACCCCATGGCCATTGAAAACCACTGGACTGAAAGGATCGGATAAGACTTTGCGGAGGAGGTAGTAAAGGAGGTGAGCTTTGGAGGATGGGCAGAACTCTGGTAAGCCAAGAGGGGGTGGAGGGCATTGCAGGTACAGGGAACGGCCTGGGCAGTAGTGAGGGTGGGGAGGGGCATATTGAGGGTGACTTTGGGGAACGGCAAGCAAGCACATGAGCCTGGAGTACAGGACCCACGCTGTCTGCTGTCCCTCCACGCGCTGCAGGAGACCTCCAGTGGTGTTGGTATAAGATTCTGGGTCTAGGATAATTGTCTGCCCCTCCACTAGGGGTAGGATATTTTTCCTTTTACCCTCCCCCCACCTCCAGTGGGCCTTCATCTGTGCCCTAGGGGGGAAGAGTTTTCTGCCACCACCCCCCCAGCAGCTTAAGGCCTTTGTTTCTAAGGGAGAGGGTCCCGGGCAGCCTCTGTGCCTCCCCTGCATTGGCAGCCCCTCCCCTTCTCCATGCCTGCCCCCGAAGCTGCCCACCCTGTGTGCAACCTTTCCATTGCCCGCGGAGGAGAGCCTGCAAGTAGCTGCAAACTCCACTTGTGCTCACAGTTATGGGATCTAATTTCTCGTGCCAGCCCGCCTTGGTCGATAGAATTTGTTGACGTTTTACCTGAAGGCTCCTTTCCTTTTTGGACGGTGCCCCCACAACTGAGTCAGAGCTGTGGCCCATCTTAGGTTTTCAGGCTGTTTCCGACGGGTTCAGGTAAAGTTGTGATTTTCCTGTTGTTAGGGTGGGAGGGACAATCTTTCGGGCTTTCTACATCCAAGGTGGAAGCAGAATCTGGATTGCCCCTTTTGAAGAGGAAGAAACAAGGGCGGCGGCGGAGGAGTCATGGCGGAGGCAGGCGGGGAGATTTCTCACTGAGAAGCAAGAGGTACTGAGGTGCCCTTCTCCGTTGACTCGGGATATGGCATTTCTGGGGTTTCCAGCAGGACAGGGATGGGGGATGTTTGTTAAATCACAAGAAGTAAAAAGGCTAAAGTTAGCAGACATGGCAGTTAATTGAGACAAAGGCAAGGCAATGTGCCGGGGCTGAGCCGAGCAGGCTGAGCTGGTGGGGTGATCAGCGCTGGTCCTGGACCCCTTTTATGTCTGAGGGATGAGAAGGGAAGAGTCGGGCAAGTGCTGCCCTTTGCACAATGGAAGGAGGCTGGCACCCCAATGGACCCCAAAATGGGCTCTCCCCAGCATCTCCGAGGCTGCTTCCTGCAGGGGGTGTTTCCATCTCCTGATTTCAGCCACTCTTGGAATCCTGCCTATTAATTCCCCCAATACTTTTTCTTTCCACCCTCACTCTTAGTGGTCTAGCCTGGACTCCTGCTTGCCTCCCTGCTTACAGTTCCTTTCTCCCTTCAGTCCATCTTATGCATCAGCATCATAAAATATAAAGCAGCATCGTATGACTCCATCCCTCCTAAAATTTCAACAGCTCTCCCTCGCCTCGGCTAGAGGCACAAACTCAGGGGCCCACAGGACCAGGCAGGGGGTGCAGCTGAGTGTGAGGTCACAGGGGCGGGCCTGGGAGCTGCCTCCTGACTCTAGGATCCCCTTGTCCAGGAGAGTATGGAGACCGTGGACGGGTTTTCTGATTTTGCCCGACAAACTGGGAACCTGGAGTTTTGCGTGAATTTCCCAATTTGTAGCACTGGCGAGGATTTTTTTAAATTTGGCAAAGCAATGTGTGGGCCAAGAAAACAATCCGGAGGCTAGGTATGGCCTGACAGCTCCCTGTTTGCACCCCTGGCTTGGAGGATCAGCTCCATGTTTTTCAGCCCAAGCTGGGTGAGCCTCTCCTCTGAGCCACACAAATGTCCTTCCAATCTTATGCATGCTGTGCCGGCTGTTCACACTCAGCCTGCCCAGGGATCCCCCCGTTTGCAACAACGTGCCCTTCTCCTCCAGCCATCAACCCTCCCTGGCCTACTTTGCACAGAGCCTTCTTAGAAAGGCCCACAACCCACTCACTTTCTCTCCCTCTCTATTTGTTTATTTATATTAACTTTATTTTTTAACTGCATTAACTAATTTACTCTTTTTAAATATATATATATAAAAGAAGCTTTATTGATATATAATCCACAGACCATACAATCCACCCATATAAATTGTACAATTCAGGGGTTTTCTGCATATTCACATGAACAAATTTACTCTCTGTCTTACTGACATACAAGTCGGATTTGAGGTTGATTACAAAACTAGACACAATACAAGCAGAACAATTAATCAAAACTGGACTCCCTCCTCAAACAGAGCAATGGACTTTTCCAGGCTCCCCAAATGAGTTGTTCCATTTGAACATTCATTTTAGCTTTAAGTTCCCTGGCAGGGAGGAAAAAAGAGAAATGGGTTGTATAATTCCCATTGTCTGATAACATAGTGCAGACAAATTTCTCAAGAGAGATGCTCCTTCCTGGCAAAGAAGCCGAGGCCATTTGCATAAAGAGTCATTATGAGGTAGCTTTTATTGATACACAAGAGATTTTATTCAGAACAACATTGGCATTTCTCTGCTCAAATACATTATTGACTCAATGGATGTATTGGCAGGGCTAAGATGTTGAGTGTAATCTTGCAATTAGCAACACAGGCTCTAGGGGCAGACCAGGTTCACTGGCCATCAGCCACGTAGCCTCATGCAAGCCATTTGTCTCTCGAAGACGTAGCAGCCTCATCAGTAAAGGGAGGTTAATAAGAGTCTTTTTCTCAAAGCATTTTGGTGTGAGGATTAAATGAGAAAGTATGGAAAGCGCCTGAGTGGGCTCCTGGTGTGCAGCAAGACTTTGGTGTTGGCTGGGTTAGCATGATGATTATTGGTATGGCAGGCTCAGAAGCAGGGAGGGCACATTTGGCAATTTGCTGGCATTTACCGGAGCGTGTGACTGGCCCCGTGCTGCGCTCTGGGCTGAAGGACGCAGGGTCTGCCCTCGAGGACCTCACTGGAGACCAGGGAAAAACAGGAAAGAAACGTCATGCTAACGCAATGCGGTAGGAGCTGCGGCAACCAAATCTAGCCTGGAGTGGGGTCCTGCAGAGGCACTTTCCTTGTAGAGGGGAATTTATACCTGTGAGGTTAAAAGTGAGTGTGGACAACTATTTATAGATAGAGAGATGGGTGGATTTTATTTACATATATGTAGCTCCTAATTTCAAAGGCTATTTAAAGGCTTATTTTATATTGTAATTTTCTGATCTCTCTTTCCTGACCCAGCTGGGCTGTGTGGGGTGGGTTTGCGGGGGGCGGGGGGCTTGGACTAGTTCACTGGCTCAGATGGTAGCACACAGCCCTTGGAATGAGGGCTGGACTCTGGCCTTGCCTAAACTCCAGCACCCAAGGCAGATATGGCCGGATCCATGGAAACTCTGCCTTTCCCAGCAGCTGCCCAGAAGGGTCAAATAACACAAGCCAGAAGTGTGGGGAACCTAACAACCCCCAGGACAAACTTTGAGCACTGAGAGACAGTAGCTACCCTGGCAGAAGGAGCAGGAGTGTACTGGTTTCCCATGGCCTCTCAGGAGATGCCCCATGTCACCGAGTGAGGGCGGTGAACTGTGGTCAGCCTTATCCAGACATGGCCAACTTTCCAATGATATCTTTTGTAGCCAAAGAAAATCCAAGATCATGCATTGGATTCTCTTTTTTGTTACCGATCTTTTTATTGTTATTATGCATTTTGTAGACCAAAGTGTTGTGTTCATCCCCGTTATCAGTTTATTGTATCCTAATGTTTGTCCACATATTAGCAACTGTCTCTCAAATACAGGAGAACATCTCTACAATAAAGAATTATTTAGGCTGTATGAGACCATGCACTGTTCCTAGTATTAGCAGGGACTAGGAAGATATCTGTGGATTTACTACATATATTGATCGATTTCATTAAATTTACATTTAAATTTTTTTATTGAAGCATATCATTCATACTTGAACACACATAAACAATAAGTGTATTGTAAAAGTTGTGAACTTATAAAACAAACACATACGTTGGATTCTGATGCCATGTCTCTTTATTTTATTTTTTATTTATTTATTTATTTATTTATTTATTTATTTATTTATTTATTTATTTA